>ML828964.1:67882-102195 GCA_009831015.1 Picea engelmannii
AAAATCATATTCTTAATATAAAGTAATAGTTATTTTGTATTAACTATATTTTTTCTTTATTTTTTATAATAATAATGATAATAATAATATAATCTATATTAATTTAATTTTGATTATATAAATAAATCACAACTATATATAGACTAGTACAGCCACAAAGTGGCTGGTGTTGCGGTTGGTATTAGAATTTTAAATTAAAAGGTGATTAATTGTCCCATCTCCAATAGATATATGCCTTTACTTAATAATTCATATTCATCTCATATCATAAATGCAAATCAAAAATTCTTTTTGATTAATAGTTTATTTTTCATTTCTTTATAATAATATATTGCAAAATCACATTATAAAAGTAATTAATATATAACTATAAATATTATGGGTGACTCTATTAATTCCACCATATAAAAACTAATGATCTTAATAATTGATATATATCAACAGTTTTTATGATTTGGTCGTGCTAAGTAATAGCTCAAGTATCCATTTTCATTTTCCAGTTTCTTACTAAAGAGACAATGAAGGCAAGGCAAGGCACTTTAAGAATATATAGTAACCAGGTTCAATTATACCTTGTTATGTTTTGGCTGAAAAATTCATATCCTAAGACACATAACAGACAATCGAATCCTCGCAATCTATCTATTTAATCTAATGTACAGATCTCACAATTTTTGTACATATCTCATCATTTAATTAGCTGGACAACACACATTTATGTCCATCCAATCTAATTGACGGATCTAATCTGTAAAACGAAGAATGAATGTATATAAACGAATTTATACTGCCAGCTTACCATACATAACGAGAAGAAATCTGCAACTATCTACGGTTTAGCAGCGATCCAACCATTCAGGGTTCAGCAATCCAGAGAGTGTGATGCATGCTGACTATCACTCATAAATTAATCTTCCGATTAACAATTTTATCCCTTTGGAGTGTCAGATTATAAACTTGTATATACCAATGAAGGGTTGGATTACACCGCGCGTAGTTATGGAATTGTCACAATAACAGTGTCTCTGTTCGTCACATGAATGGGTGGGCCCGGTATCTAGCCCTTCACAATTATTACATTTTGCCACTGGTATATTCTGCTCATCCCTTTAGCCTCTATCTGACGGGGACACTTAGTAAGATAAGCCAACAGCACCCAATAAAAATACTAAATATTTATAACTTCATAAATATAAATATAATGTAAAATTACTTCTTAAATTGATGGAGCCAGTTCATTTCATCTCAAATGCAGTAAATATTTATAACTTCATAAATATAAATATAATGTAAAATTACTTCTTAAATGGATGGAGCAAGTTCAATTCGTCTCAAAGATTTGATAAAGGTAAACTTTCTTATTTTAAAAATGTACATTTACACTCTTCTCTTCAACGGAGGATACAACTGGCCTACAAAACAATTAAGTAATCACATGAAACATGTTCCAAAATTTTGAAATAAGAATCTAAATAAACTCTAGGTAATTTAGATGGCTAAATTTTTTTAATTTATATTATCATGTTTTTCCCTCATAAATTCTGAACTAACATTCAAACCAAAAAAAATTAGAGGTATCCTTGCAGTTGAAGCTTTCATTTCGTGTGCACTCCACATAACATATATGTTTTGCACAGATTGCATCGATAGCATACACCACGAGTTCCTTCTTCTACATATTAATGCATTGATGTAGTAGGAAAGCCCAACCGCACCGTTATCCCTGCCAAAAAATAATTTCATATGAGAACTGGAACCCTAAATCGCATCTGAAGTAAGTCATTCTACGCATTCTGTGATAACATGGAGTTTCACAACATCAATGATAGGCCCTGGTTACTCGGATTTCGCCGACAGGTATGCCTCGACGATGAACTCGAAAATTTCACAACATCAATGATGGGCCCCCGTTCGTTGGATACGCTTCGAGGATGAACTCGAAAATGATTCTATTTATAAGCCGTTGAAAGATAAAGCCCAAATAAATCTGGCTTTACCTGCAAAAGTTGGGAAAGTTCAATTAAACTGGACTCGTCATCATTGAAATTTAAATTTGAGTATTAAAAGTTGCATTTGTTAAAAAATATATGGAGTTTTCTCTCTCATCATAAAGGTATATGAAGGTTTCATATCTTTTAAAGCGTGATAGCTCTCCTAGACACTGCTGAAGCAGCACTGAACTTATTCTATCGACTAATATAAAATGCCCAATATATTCCACAAGAAACTGTCAGATAGCAGGGATGCGTTTCTACGCTGAAGAGTGGGTCTCTGATGTCATAAATGATGTGATGCTGGGCTTTGTTACTATAGCGATGATGGATTTCAGTTTAAAATCTCAGAGAATGAAAGCATGCCATTCAAAATCTGTAGGCTTCAAGCTATTAGAGTTTACAGGAAATAAAAGCAGAGAATTTGCATCCTTATTTTGATATATTTTTTTATATCAAGTGTCTTTCTCTTTATATTGTGTTGGAAATATTAAGTGAGACACTACAAGGAGAAGTGTTAGCAAGAGCTTATTTAATGAGTTAATCTTTATCTTTTTAGAGTCATATTGTGGTCTTAATTGTTTGAGTCAGTTTTACTTCTACATGAAGTCTTATTCTTAATCTATATATGTTTAAGTCTCTAAGCAATCGATGCCGAAGCTCTACATAGTTAATGTACATTGTAATAGCCCGCAATGCCAAAGTTCTTAATATATTTAGTTATCTGTGTATTGATGTAATTCTAAGTTATGTAGTGTTCAAATATTCTGAAAATATCTTCTCTTTGTTTATGCTCAAGCTTAAGTTCATATCTTATGAGTTAAAGATTAACACAATACAAAGAAATTGTTTTCTTAAGTGTTTTATCATAGCGCACAAGTATATTGTGTAGTCTGTGAGCTACACGGTAAGTCCTGAGAGCTCAGTGATGAAGAATTCCACTACGCAATATTTTGTAACTATGTTGCGTAGAGTTTGTCTGTGCACCTGTAGATACGAGATCTAGTATCAAAGTAGGTTGATCAGAGCATGTTTATCATAGTAAGTTTCAAAGAACAACATCTCTGTTGTAAAGTGAAATCATGGTTTCTACTTCAAATCTGCAACCTCTAACTTTTACATGAAAAAATGATGAGTTATGGTCCTTGACCATGAAGGATTTATTTCAGGGTCAAGATTTATGGGAAATAGTCGATAATGGCTATGTGGAACCAACAGATAGGAAACATATAATGGACTCACACAAGCTTAGAATGATGCTTTGAAAGATCAAAGGAAGAAGGATGGAAAGACAATGTCTTACATATATCAAGCCATGCATGAGATCATACTTCCAAGAGTTGCATCAAAAAGGAAATCCAAGGAAGCATGAGATATATTACAAACTTCTTATCAAGTTATCGACAAGTCAAGACTTCAAAACTACAAATTCTTAGAAGAGATTTTGAAACTCTGTCAATGAATGAATTAGATTCAGTAGATTCATTTTACACCCATGTTATTGGTCGATAAATCAGATTAAGTCTCATGGAGAAACCATAGAGGATATAAAGGTTGTTGAGAAGGTACTTAAGAGTCCTCCTTCTAAATTTGATACCCTTGTTGTGACTGTGGAAGAGAGAAAAGACCTGAGCAGTTTAGTCTAGATGAACTGCAAGATTCCCTCATTAATCATGAACATCAATTAAATAGGTCAAATATATCATTAGACAATGCATTTTTAGTGCAGTCATCTATAAGCCGTGGAAGAGGAAGGGGGAGAGAAAACTCTAGAGGAAGAGGAAGAAGTTTTGCTAGAGGTGGACAGAGTAGCAGTCCTGGAAATACTAGTGGAAGAGGTCAAAATCAAAATAACACTCAGCCAAGTAATCAGAGACCTAATAAATCAAATATTCAGTGTCATTATTGTAAAAATTATGGAAATTATGCATATGAATACAGGAAGAGATAGTATAACAGATCAGTCAAATAACGAAAATACTCCCTCGAGTCCTATGTTTATGGTGTGCGCTAAAGAAATTCCTATAGTCTCACTAATTGAATCTAATGTTGCTCAAGAAATTCCATGTGACATATGGTATTTAGATTGAGGTTGTAGTAATCATATGATAGGAAACCTAGAACTGTTTTATATTTTGGACAAGTCAATGCAAAGTAAAGTTACACTTGGAACAGATATCCAAGTCATTGTCTTGGGCAAAGGTAATGTTAACATTCTAACTAAGCAGGCGGAGAAAAAAATTATGCCTCATGTATATTATGTTTCTAGCCTAAAACATAATTTGATGAGCAGAGGGCAATTTTTACAGAAAGAATATAGAATATACATGGAAGATAATCATTGTGTGATTATTGACAGATATCCAAGCAATAAGCTTATTGCAAGAATTCAGATGACAGGCAACAAAATGTTTCCTTTGAAATTAAAGCCAACAATAAAGAGAAAAACAACACAAGCTTTTGGTGAAGCAAAAGAAGTGCAATTAGACACTTCATTTAAAGGGGAAAGTGAAAAAAATAGTTTGCACACTTCTAAGAAAGAAGAAAATGGCGTAGATTTTTAGGAAACATTCCAATCTTTTGAGGTTTGAAGTTGTTACATACAAAGGATATGGTGAAAGGTTTTCCATTGATTGAAAAACTAGAAAGAATATGTGAAGACTGCATCTTTGGAAAGCAACATAGAGAGTCATTTCTAGTTGGCAAGTCATATAGGGCAAAAGCTCCACTTGAAATTGTACATTCATATATTTGTAGACCAATGCAAACACCATATATAGGACGTAGTACATATTTTCTAACATTCATTGATGATTTCCCAAGAAGAATATGGATTTATTTCCTAAAACATAAATCTGAGGCATTGGGTTGTTTTTAGTAGTTCAAATCACTTGTGGAGAAGTAGAGTGATTATTAAATCAAAGCTATAAGAACTAATAGAGGCAGTGAATATGTTTCAATAGAGTTTGAGAACTTTTGTAAAGATCATGGCATTTACAAGCAATTCACTATGCGGTATACACAATAGCAGAATGATGTTGCGGAGAGGAAGAATCGAACCATCATGGGAATGGCGCGTAGAATGTTGGCAGCCAAACATTTGTCAAATGATAATTGGGTTGAGGTAGTAGAAACCGCAGTATACATCATGAACAGATGTCTGACAAAGAGTGTGAGAAAAAATGTTCCTTAAGAATCCTCGATAGGAATGAAGCATAATGTAGCCCACTTAAAAGTTTTTGGGTGTGTCATATATGCACATGTTTTAGATGAGATGAGAAAGAAGTTGGATAACAAAATACATAAATGTAATTTTTGTGGATATTCTGAAGATACAAAAGCATACAAACTGTATGATCCTATTGCAAGGAAAGTCATAATCAATCATTATGCTCAATTTGTGGAGAATGAAACATGGGATGGACGCATAGAAAGGATAGTCATAACTATTGATACTATGGCACATGATGATGCAAAAGATGAAGTCGTTCAAACACCATGTATAATTCAATGCGTAGTTCCTTCTACTCCTCGATCTGCGACATAAATCCCAGCACAAACTACTCCAATGACATCTACAGGTGCACAGTCCACACCTAGAGAGCAACAAACTCAAGCAAGAAGTCCAAGTAGTTCTACATCTCCGGATCCAACATTAGCATGTTTATTACCAAGGAAGACAAGAAGTCTGTGTGACATCTGTAATATTGACACAACAAACTAATTTTCAGTTTTTGCTCTGTTTTAAAAAAAAATGATCCATTAGCCTTTGAAGAAGTTGTCAAAGATGGTGTATGGGCACAAGCCATGGATGAAGAAATTAAACGAATAGAAAATAATCAGACATGGAAATTGGTATATGTACTTGAATACAAGGATGTGATAAGTGTGAAGTGGATTTATAAAGCCATGCAATATGAAGATGGTAATCTGCAGAAGTACAAGGAAAGGTTAGTTACAAGAGGTTTTACACAACGTGGAATTTATTTCAATGAAACATTTGCGGCAGTTGCGTGCATGGACACAGTAAAAATTGTATTAACCATTGTTTCATAGAACAAATAGCCTATTTATTAGATGGATATAAAGCCAACATTCTTGAATAAACATTTAGTAGAAGAAGTATATGTGGAACAAATACAAGGCTATGATATTCCAGGACAAGAAAATAAAGTATACAGATTGAATAAGGCAATCTATGGGTTAAATCAAGATCCAAGAGCTTGGTACAATTGCATAGATTCCTATCTCACTCATAATGGATTTTAAAGAAGTAAATGTGAGCCAACACTATATATCAAATAATATCAACAAAGTAACATGTTAGTTATTTGCTTCTATGTAGATGATTTGATTTTTATAGGTAATTTTGGCATAGAAGAATTTAAGTTCATTATGATGGATGAGTTTGAAATGAGTGATTTGGGGATTATGAGATATTTTTTAGGTATTGAAGTTCACTAGTACAAAGTTGGTATATTTATTTCACAATCTAAATATGCGCATGAAATCTTGAAAAGATTCAATATGATAAATTCCAAAGCAGTCCCAACACTTGTCATGACAAGATTGAAGTTAAGAAAGGAAGATGAAGGGTCCAAGGTGGATGACATACTATTTAAAATGTTTGTAGGCAATCTTATGTATCTGACAACAACAAGGCCTGATATTATGTATGGAGTGAGTCTGATTTTAATGTTCATGGAAACTCCAAAAGAATCCCATTGGAAAGAAGGAAAGATAATTCTGAGATATGTGAATGGAACAAAAGACTTTGGAATTAAGTATTCTACTTCATAATATTTTAGACTTATTGGATACACTGACAGTGATTGTGGAGGAAGTATAGATGACAATAAAAGTACCTTTAGGTAAACATTTCATTTTGGAACACGTATAGTGTCATGGGAATCAAGGAAGCATACCATTGTGACTTTTTCTTCAGCAAAAGATGATTATGTCCCAACTACAAGTGCAGCTTGTCAAGCAATTTGGATGAGAAGAATATCAAAATATTTGTTGCAGGAACAACATGACCCGACTATAATATTTTACGACAACAATTCAATCATCATGTTATCCAAGAATCATTTATTTCATAAGAAAACCAAGAACATTGATACAAGGTATCATTTTATTAAAGAATTCGTGAATAACAAATAATTTTTTTAGAGTTTTGTTGGTCTAAAGAAAAAGTCGCAGATATATTTACAAAAGATTTAGAAACAGATGAATTTCAGAAACTGTGCAATTGTCTAGGAGTTGGCACAGTTGTAGATAATTGGAAGTTCATGTTAATATGAAGTTTTGATTTAAATTTTGTATTTTGTAAACTCACCTACTTATAATTAAGGGGGAGTGTTGGAAATATTAATTAAAAGTCGTCAACTTCACTCTTACATGGACTATGTCTCTCATGAAAGAAGAGACGCTAGTATGTTAGACACAACAAGGAGAATTGTTAGAAAGATCTTATTTAATGAGCTGATCTTTATATTTCTCGAGCTCTTTTATGGAGAATAGTGTCAGTCAAAATTTATTGTCGCCTTAATTGTTTGAGTTAGTTTTACTTCTACTTGTTAATCCCTATCGAAATACAAAGACGAGGTAGTCACTTTTAAAAAAATTTCATACTTGTTAATCCCTATCTCTTTTCTATTTGAGTTCTTTTTCAAGTTGTTTTAAGCACAACATGTCATTTTATTTTATTAGATTTTAATCATTTTATTGAAACTTCATCATTTTAAGGATGAAGATCAATGTGCTTGCCTCACTTAATTATGAGTCAAAATCAAAAAAGATATTGAATACAAATATAGAATGTGATGAAATGATGTGTAATTAGTTGGATCATGATCTCTCAAAGTGAAAAATCATTGGTTTTCTTTGTATTTGACTTGGTAATTAATTTTATGTGTCATTGTACATTTAAACAATTTATCATGTGAAACTTCTAGAATCAAGATATATGGAATGAAAATCAACAATAATAACTTAATTTCCAAGTGTAACAAATTATTAAATAAATTTGAATAGATGGAAATCATCCCCTTTCAATCTTGTAAAATATTCTACTTCAACCATCTACATGTTGCTAAACCATATATGAAGATAAGGTAAGGAAGTACAGTCATCTAGATATCTTTGTTGGGGCTATGGATGATCACTAATAACAAAGTAAGTTTTATGACACTCTCATGAGATTATGATGGTCACTGGAAAAAGACAAACACATAAAGGATATGATATATAACCTTGGTGAAAAGATTTATGTCCCAAATATATTAGGCCCGATGATGGAAGCTTAAACTTGGAACAATGATGTAGTTTTATGGAAATAAATCCCACCGATTTATTCATTGTTATGTAGGTCTAACTTTTGAATCCATCTGAGTGGAATATTTATTGGGACAAATACAACTTAATGTTAGAATATTGGTGGGAAATGAAAAATATCAAAATTACTAAACCATGAACTCAAAATTAAACAAATATCTAGTAAAGACTCATGGGTTCACCTAATGTGTACCCATTGGTTAAGTCCTCAATATCCCTACTTAGAACCCTACTTTTAAATTTAGATTAAAACCCATTATTAAGTGAATTTTTCTTTTCTTTTTCTTTACTCTTTCCATTTGGATGATAGTATGCTACTTGTTGCAATTGCTATAACTTAATTCTTATTTTATCTTTTTGTTATTTTCTCAATTACATAAATTATGAAAGTTGCATGAATAGATTGGCATTCCTTCAAAATTTTCTTTACATACATTCATCCCATCACATCCATTATAATTGTGAATTGTATTTCATACCCTTTGGATTTAATGGGCTCTTACCTGTTTATGGTTTTTAAAGTTGTTTTACCTCATTGGTTAGCTTAGCTTTTTATTTAGATAGAGGTAGAATGGACACTTTCCCTAGGAGTTGAGTTTGAAACGCTGAGAAAATCACAAAGAGGGTCTCTATTTTTATTAAAAAAGTTTTCCCAAATGTTAGACAAGAGGAAAAAACCTAATTTGAGCAAATCACAAAGAGGGTCTCTATTTTTATTTAAAAAAAATGCCCTTATATGTAAGTTTGGGCATGGATTGTTTTTTTCATTTTGAGTTTTGGTAAAAAGGTGTTCATAGATATTTGGAGATTGCAAACTCGATGAAACGGAAAGCCTCTCGATCTAGCATTCACAAGTTCACAAAGATGATAACATACATTTAAGATTTTTCTTCAAATCAAGAGATTGAAATATATTGTTTATGAAATGGATAGAAATGGCGCTGATCATGTATATGTGACCATTCGTTAGAAAACCATGGCTATGCCATCATTCGTTGGAAACCCCCACTTGATCTTTATGTGCTGCAAAAAGTGCCCATCAATTTGTTGTGATTGTGATGATTTGTGGCTTCTTCAAGTTTGACATCCAAGTTAGATCTTCACTAATATTAATAGCTTATCTAATTTTTTTTTTGGATTTCTTAAAAGTTCTATCTAAAGTAAAATGCCTTTAGCATGAAATAAACCATCACATGAACACACAATAAATTAATCTATGGAGGACCTTTTAAGAAATGCTCATGGGAACTTTTAATCATGCTCTGATTGTTATCACCAAAGATATTTCAAGATCTGCACTGCTCACACACTTAGAATTATGAGAAAACATGTTGGTGAGGCTACGCTCACAATATATTATTGAATGAGGACTAATTACATCATTATATAGGAAACCATATCTACTTAGGCAGTTACAATAAATCACAGAAAAGTAGGATCTACATTAAATGAAGTAGAGTTCAACTACATAACTACCTAATGTTCCATTATTTCCAAGTCTCCTCCTTAATGGAGAATGGATTGAATTCTACACCTAACCTCTGTAAACAACTCAAACTTAATCTTTCCAAGAGGCTTAGTGAAAATATCAACAATATTTTCACAAGTATTACAATGCATAAGATCTATTTCATTGGACTGCAACTTTTCTCTAACAAAATGAAACTGAGTATCGACATACTTTGTCTTTGCATGATAAATCAGATTATTCGCAAGATTGATTGAAATTTGATTATCACATTTGATCATTGTAGGTTCCTTTTGTTCTTCTCCAACATCTTGAAGAAGTCTTCTCAACCAAGCAACTTCACAAGAATTTATATTATGCTTTAGTAGAAGACAAAGATAAAGTAGGCTTCTTTTTACTCCTCCATGAAACAACCCCGGATCCAATGCCAAACACATATCCATTGGTTGATCTTCGATTATCTGGATTTCCAGCACAATCATAATCTGAGTAACCTGTCAACTCAATATCAGATGCATCAATGTATTTAATACCATAATCAACTGTTCCTTTTAGATATCTCAGTACTTCCTTTGTTGCATTCCAATGGTTTTCTTGAGGTTTTTCCATAAACTGACTTAAAACACTCACCGAGTATGCAATATCAGGTTTGGTTGTGGTGAGTAATTCAAACTAGCCACCATCTATCTATACATAGTTCCATTCACCTCCTTCGAACCATCATCACAAAAAAGTTTCACATTCTGTTGCATGGGAACAATAGAAGATTTACACTAATCCATTTTAAATCTCTTAAGTACTTCTTTGACATACTTACTCTAACAAACAAAAGTTTGGCCTCCATTTCTCCAAACTTCAAGACATAGACAGTAGTGTATCTCACCAAGATCTTTCATTTCAAAAACTTGTGACAATTGCTACTTGATTTTATAAATTAATTTCCCTGCATTTACTGTAATTATTAAATCATCAACATATAAGGAAATCAATACTATATACCCCTGCTCATCAAATTTGGTATACAGATTTGAATTACTCTTGCTCCTCATAAAACCTCGTTGAAGAAAGAAAGAGTCTATCTTCTCATACCATGACTTAGCTGCCCTTTTTACTCCATACAATGCATTCTTTAACTTACACACTAAGTGTTCTTGCCCATGTTTCACAAACCCTTCAAGTTGAGTAAGGTAAACCTCCTCCTTTAATTAACCATTCAAAAATTCAGATTTAACATCTAATTGGTGTAGCTTCCAAAGATACTTTGTAGCTAAATCAATTAACAATATGAGAGTATTCAATTTATCTACTAGTGCAAATGTTTCAGCATAATCAATACCTTTTGTTTGTGAATACCCCTTTGCAACCAATCTATCCTTAAATTTTTCTATACTACCATCTGATTTAAACTTGGGTTTGTATATCCATTTTCATCCAATGGGCTTCTTATGTTTAGGAAATTCAGTCAATTCCCAAGTATTATTTTTCATTATAGATTCATATTCTTTCTCCATTGCATTTCGCCATTCATCATGTTCATTTGCTTCATTAAAAATCATGGGTTCTATGACATTTAAAATGCTACTCATTAGGGCATAGTCTTTATACCTCTCAGGGAGCCGAACGTGACGTGTAGATCTTCTCAACTGATTATTTTCCTCCTAACTTTGTGAAGATATGTCTTCACCACTAGGTGAACTCCGACTATTTGAAGTGTCCATGTCATTGTCACTAAGTCCTCCTTGTTGCTACTATTGTCGTTGCGGTTGCGGCTGCTACTGCTCTTCTTTAAATCCTTCATCAAGAAGTCTATTTCATTCCTCATGATTGTTGTCGTCATGATTTCCTTATTCGTTCTCATAAAAAAGTACATCTCTACTCGCAAATACTTTGTGAGTAGAAGGATCAAACAATTTGTATGCTTTGAATTCAGAACAATACCCTATGAAAATACATTTAATGGCTTTAGCATCCAATTTCTTCCTATTCTCCTTTGGAATATGCACAAAAGCCTTACATCCAAATACTTTCAAATTATCAACTGCAGGTTTGGAACCATACAAGGCTTCGAAAGGAGTAACATTATCAAGACACCTTGTTGGACTTCTCGTCTTTAAATAAACTACAGTATTTATGGCTTCAACCCAAAATGGATTCGAGATATTCTTACCTTTCATCATACTGTGTGCACACTCTACTAGAGTTTTCTTTTTCTTTTCAACAACTCCATTCTGTTGTGGCGTGTGGGGTACTATAAATTACTGTACTATTCCATGATCTTTGCAATATTTGATGAAGTCCCCTGATTTATACTCTCCTCCTTGATCTGAATGGAGGATTTTGATGGATTTTCCTCTCTGCTTTTCCACCATGGTTATGAATTCCTTAAAGTACTCGAAAGCATCACTTTTTTTTCTAAGGAAATAAACCCATGTGTATCTAATGCAATCATCAATAAATAATAGAAAGTAAAATGCACCTCCTAAAGACCTAGTTTGCATAGGCCTACAAACATATGTATGCACAAGATCTAACACATCTCTATTTTTCCTACTAGGATTAGAGGAGAATTCATTTGTGTGCATCTTTCCTGATGTAAATCCATCACACGCAACATTCTCATTCTTTAACATGGGAAGTCCTTCAACCATATTATGTTTTTGTAATAACAATAAATCATGATGATTGATGTGGCCATACCTATCTTTGATGCCAAAGACTCTCGATTGGCATAGTTGCAGAAGTCAGTGTGTGATGTGCTTTGCTCGTAACATCAAGTTTGTGTAGGCCTCATCAGGGATGATTTTAAGGATGAAAATTTATTTTAAAATGTAGAAACCTTGGCGAATCTTACTAATCCTTCATATGCCAACTATAAATGATAGGCGATATTTTTGTAAAAATATTCAAATTTCTAAAGATTTTATATAGTTTTTATAAAATAACGAATCATTTTTAAAATAACGAATCTCATTTTTGGAAAACCATGGAAAAATAGCCCATGAGTGAAATTTAGCCCCTAAAATCATCCCTGGGCCACCTCATTCTCTGACTTTCATTGCAACAGATTGGAATTGGTCCAACAGATCCTTCACTATGCAATAATTCTTGAAGAATTCAACCTTCAAGTTTTGATATGTAATGGCGGACACAGAGATCAATTTTTTCTTTATCTGTAGCACATACATGACATTGTGAATGTGATGAACAGTACCATTCGACAATGTCACATGAGTGTCTCTGTATCCCTTGATCTGATGAACGCAACATCTCATAGATATATGATGGCTCCATTCTTTGTTTCTTTAAAATTAGTGTACCATATCTTATTATATGTCATATGTATTGATGCTTTGGAATCCACAAACCAAGAATCAGAATCATCCATTTTAGCAAATAAAACAACGTTAGATAGAAATAGCCTAAGATCCCGTGAATCAAAATTCAAGGGTTCACCAATATCATCACTAGCAATAAACAATCTGAGATCATGATTTGAAGATTCTTCTGCATAATGATCTGTATGTTTTCTAGGTTTATTGCTAGCCTAGTCACTCTTCTTCTTTTGACAATTTTTAATGAGATGTCTAGGTTGACCAGAATTAAAAAAAAAAAATTCACTCATTCCTGTTAGAGGGCATACCTTGATTCGGCCTTAGGGATTGTCTTATCTGCGATGAATTGCCTCCTCTGCCTCTTTCTCCTGATCTCCCTGTTGTGGATCTCTTATTTGACCACACTGTCAAGTCTGAATTATGAGGCTTCAAATTCCCACACCTCTCTTCCTCTTGCATCAAAATTTCTATCAATTCTTCAAAAGAAGGGGAGACCTGTTATAAACATATGATAATCTTCTAATGTACCATTTAAGGTAATAGTGACAAGATCAGTGCTGGAAACTGTTTCCCCTATGTTTTCTAGCTTGTCTTTCACCTCTTTAATGCGACCCAAAAATGAACTAACAGATTCATTTCCATCCATCTTAATGCCTAACAATTTAGTTTTCATGAACATAATAGGATTTGTGTTGCTAGTTTCATATAAAGCTTTAAGTGTTGTCCACGTTTTAGCAGAAGTGTTAGCTTCTCTAATATGTAGAATTATGTTATCTTTAAGAGACATACGCAACAATACCTTGGCCTTGTTTTTGCGCTTATCCCAATCTTGGATCTGTGTTGTTGTCGCACAGGTAGGCTTCACTTTCCTTCGCAATAGTCCAGACACCATAGCCCTCCATCAAGGTATGCATCTTGAATTCCAGTTAATGAAATTCAAACCATGTAATTTGTTGGCTTTGTTGAGGTAGGTCTCTAGCAGCGGATTTTCCATATCTGCAAGTGTGGCTCGTCCAACTAGACAATGGATCCTTGCAACTTTTGTCAATTTCCTCATTTGTTGAGAAATTCTTCACTCACCTTCGAATCCACCGATCCGACTCTACCTCGACTCGTTTTCTTAAAAAAAATATAAAAAAACCTTAAAAGGAAGAGTTAACACCACTCCATGCATAAAAACTCATCCTCAAAAAAAAACCTTAACACTTCCTATATATATAACCTTTTTTTTAATACACATACATCCACCTTTATTAAATTATTTGGTGATATGAAATAGTGAATGGAGGAGGCCCCTTTTCAATTCCCCAAAAAGAAAAACTCACGCTTTAACCTTAGGCTTCAACCTCACGTTCAAAGCTCACGCAAATCGTGTTTTGACACAATCACTGGACAAATGCACCAGATTTGATTTGCAAAGATGGTGGATCGGCCCTCCTCGGCGTCCCTAGCGTTCACGGACCTGCAAACAATAAAATCGATCTCCCTCCAACAAGACCAGATGACTCGCTCACTCCCCCACGGCCTGCAAGTTGGCCCTCCACACGTCCTCACGCTTTACCAAAAAACTGGTGCTTTCCAAAGAACTCATGTCGACGCTCCTCGAAATCGCGAATGGGGGCGCTAGCGTGAGTGCCATAGCGCTCTTAGAAACGTACAAAGGGAGCGCGAGCGATCCAATTTTTCCCAATTTCGTAAGGGTGAGAGGGATCGACGCTCCTCTAACAGTGCATGGGAGCGCTGCCCCTACTCAATTAATTTGAGATCTTGCACTTGGATTTAGCCTATAAAACTTTATCTTAGGATTCGGATCTCCAACGTGGTCTTTCATATCAATTTAGAATTATGAGAAAACAAATCTGGTGAGGCTAGTTCATAATCTGTTATTAAATGATCTAGTTTACAGATTACAGAAGAGTAAGATCTACATTAAATGAAGTAGAATTCAACTACGTAACTACCTAATGCTTTTTCAAGCAACACTTTTGAGTTGGTGAGGCTAGCCTAAGACCAAATTAAGTTAAAAAAACAAACATTTTATTTTTTCTTGCTTGATGGGTTAATGCCCTAAAGAGTACCCCATACGAACGAAATCTTGCCAGAAACTAATGTGCTGTGCTTGAGAACCAGTAGCTAAATAAGAATGTGGTGGGTCCTACCAAGCAAGCTAGAGTTGAGGCAGGTTGAAACTGTTACCGATCAATGGAAAAGGAAAAAAAAAAGTTCACAATCTATTATTAAATGATCTAGTTCACATATTACAGAAGAGTAAGATCTACATTAGATGAAGTAGAATTCAACTAGGTAACTACCTAATGCTTTTTCAAGCAACACTTTTGAGTTGGCCTCGATAGTGAATATTAAAAAGCTTTTCAAGAGCTGATGGTTATTATTCCAAAATAATCGAAGCAAATTTGAAAGGATCTGCTCAATAAATATTGTAGGATATGCTCAAATATCTCTTTTTTTAAATTAATCGGATGGTTGAAATTTTAAAGTGGTCCACTGGGTATCGACTGAAATATTTTAAAATCTGCTCCGATGGTACGTTTGATATTGCATCGATGGACATATTTTGAGATTGCCGTGACGCTCATATTTTGAGATTGTTCTGATGCTACATTTGACAATACTACGATTACTTATATTCTACGCTCTCCAATAACCTTTCTCTGAATATATTTGTGGGTCATATTCAAAAACACTCAGATGGATTATTATTCGCAAGTGCTGCCATGCCCTACATTTCAAATTGCTCCGTTGGTTGGTATTTGTGAATCTTTCGATATGATCATGGATGACATTTTTAAAAGTACTCGGATGGCACTTTTAAATATGCTCGGTTGGCTATTGATAAACCCTTCCCGATAGCATAGCATGTACACGATAGGCAGTTTAAAGAAAACCATTGTTTCGACTAAAGTGCATCAATAATCCCAAAGTTATATATATATATATATATATATATATATATATATATATGCCAGCATATACTTCTAAGCATGCTATCTATGACGTGCGGTTCAGTCTGGTTGAACACAGGCTTACAGGACATATATGTTTTGAACACATCGATAGCATACACTACACGGACAGCATACACCACGAGTTCCAAAAATAATTTCATATGAGAACTGGAACCCTAAATCGCATCTGAAGTCTAAGTCATTCTACGCATCGTGTGATAATATGGAGTTTCACAACATCAGTGGTAGGCCCTGGTTCCTGGGATATCGCCGACAGGTATGCCTCGAGGATGAACTCGAAAATGATTCTATTTATAACCCGTTGAAAGATAAAGCCAAACTAAATCTGGTTTTACCTGCAAAAGTCGTGAAAGTTCAATTAAACTGGAATCGTCATCATGCTATCGAATCTTTTCTTCAAGCAATCTGCAAATTTTCTGAATTGGGTTGATAATGGAAAGGGGTCCCCGAGAAATTGAAAGTTGAGTGTTAAAGGCCGCGTTTCTTTCTCATCACGAAGATATCTGAAGGTTTCATGTCTTTTAAAGCATGATAGCTCTCCTAGACGTTGCTGCAAGTAGGCGTGATCATATTCTATCGACCAATATAAAATGCCCAATATATTCCTCGAAGAAGCTGTCAGATGGCAGTGATGCGTTTCTATGCTGAAGAATAGCAAAGGTATTACGTAACGTTTTAGTGGGTCTCTGGTGCCATAAATGATATGATGCTCGGCTTTCTTACTATAGCGATATTGGATTTCAGTTTAAAGTCTCCGAGAATGAAAGCATGCGATTCAGAATTTGTAAGCAGGCACGCGTCAAGTTATTAGAGTTTACAGGAAATAAAAGCAAAGAATTTGCTTCCTTATTTTTATATATCTAGTCTTTCTCGGTCAAATCACAGAAAAAGTTAAGATTGATGGAGCTCAAGCTTTATAATGTCCCAGGCATTGTCTAACACGCACAGCAGGTTTGAATCGTTTAACTCTATCGTTGATTCCTTTTCATTGACGTTTATTGTAATCGAGTTTGACTCCTTTATGTCCAGCTGAATTTATCTGGTAATTTGGTTTATATTATGTTGATTTAACCATCATCGAACCCCAAAAGTGGTTTCTATGCTATAAAGGTTGCTTGAAATTATTACTCAAAGAATACATTAATTTTGATAAGTTGATGGAGAGAAACAACCCTTCTACGCGAGCTTGATATCTATGAGCAGTTTCTATATGTTTTCAAAATGATGGTAACCTGTAAAACATTTAGCCATAGTAGTTGCATCAATGTAGTTGCATTGCAACTCCATTAGGAGTTTCTATATGTTTCCAAAATGATGGTACCCTGTAAAACATTCATCCATAGTAGTTGCATCAATGCTATCCATCAGGAGAATTATCTTGCATTTAAGTTATCTCCATCTTCATATTCGATTTCCTCGATGTCTTATAGGAAAAAATTGATTTGCTGATGTTGATGCCTTGAGTAATAGATGAATTGCTGATTTCGAAGATAGTTGAAAGGTTAACAAGAATCTCGAAAGCACAAACAAGCATATATGTCTGCTAGAAAACGTCATGTTTTAAAAGTAAATATTTCGAATTCGTCAAAAAGAGGTTTGCAAATGTATAACATTAAATTGTTAATAGAAAGTTTATTTTCATAAATGCATAAAAAAGAATAAATAACTTTTCTCAAACCATATATCCATTGTTGTTGAATAATTAAATATATAAAATACAAATTCAATAAAAACATAAAAATATGTAATATTAATTTCAAATAAAATCCTATTAAGAAAAAAACAAAAATGTAAAAGAAGTTAAAGAAGAGTTTAAAAAGTATACTCCAAAGACATGGGTCTTTACTCAATGAATTTGTGACATAGCACTTTTATTGGTGGGAAAAACCCTTTTATGAAAGAAGGTGATAAGATATTGGTCAATAAGTGAATCTTCCCCAAATAAAAAATTTGGAAAACCAAAAGCCACCAAATTCTTTTAAAAGTTCCATTTTGTGTGTATGCTTTGTGTGTGATTATTTCTCTACAACTTGATGTTGGTATCATTGTGGTAATATTTATTTATGTAGTAAAATTTTCTCATGTTTTCATGATTCATTCTTACTTATATCATTGATTGTAATTCAAAATTTTCTTGTTATTTTTTTTTATAATTTAGAATTTTTTTCATTAATATTTAGTAATTTTTTTTTCCTTTCTATTATTCTTTATAATAATGATGATAATAATAATAATAAAATCTATACTAATTTAATTTTGATGATGTAATTATATAAAGTGTCAACAAATACATCATAAATATATTCATTCCATATCATAAATGAAAATTAAAAATTCTCTTCTTAATAATTTATTTCCTAGTTGTTTATAATAATATATTGCAATATTTTGATATTGGTAAAATTGTACAGAAAGGGTTGCGTGGAAATTTAGTCCAACAAACAACCATGATTTAAGGTCATAGTAAGATTTAAATTGTTTAATTTGTAACAAGTTTAAAAAATTATAGCACCTCTTCATGGGGTGTTATGAAACAAAATGATGCTAATTGATACTCGCATGTATTAATAGAATTGATGCAACGAAATTTTACTTTTTAAAAGGAATAACAATGGAATAGAAAAAACATAACAAATACATGCTAAGAACATACCTCCTTCTTGGTTTGTTGAAGCTAATTAGTTGTGATGTAGTCCAACTGAAGATGCTTCCACACATTATTTTATCGTTTGTCAAAAGTGAAACAATGGAATCCTCCCACCCAAATAGGAGCCTAGGCCACTTCCTAGCTCCAAGAGACCTTTAGGTTTCTTTTCCCTCCATGCTCATGACTCTAAGAACAACAAAGAACAAATTCTTAAAGAAAACCATCATAATAAATATATCTTTCAAAGATCCCCCAACCTCCTCCTTTATTTATCAAGTTTTCATTTCCCCTTCCCCAAGTCTCCTCAACCACCCTCATTATTAGCCATCAACCTCTTTTATCTAGATTTTTGGGAAATCTTTAAAATAAAACTAAAATATAAATGACTTGCATAAAACAACAATTAATAAATTGCAAAGTATTTCTTCTCATGCTATCTAATAAATGAAATTTGGAAATTTTCTTCAAAATATACATGACAACCCACCATTCTCACTTAATTCATCATACCAACCATCAATCAAAGTCAAAGAAGGTATTCAATGCTTCTAGATATTTTTTTATGCAATATAATTTACATAGTTACTAAACCATTTAATTAAATAGTTAATTGTATAATTTAATAATTAATACATTAATTAATTATACTAGTGTACATGTGTAGGGCATGTGTACATAGCTAGAGAACACAAAGCCTATACATATGCTAATGATAAACAAATAATGCCTCTAGTGCATAGTTCCTATATGATCACAATAAACTATGTAGGATAACAAATGCATCATTTAATAATGATAACTAACAAAATTGTAATAATTCATCAGAATTGATCACCACACTTATAATATCAAAATGAAATCATAATGAGTGTTTTGGAATCAAGTGAGAAATCAAGAGTGGCACATCTAATTCCTAAGAAATAATATCAATTAGCGTTGAATCATCCTTCCTTCGTAACCTACTTCAATATTCCATCCTATCATTTCCTCTATTGGACTAAATTGGAGTATCAACTATTTTGACCTAACTCTAGATAGAACTAGTAAGTGGAAGTGTCATACATCTCGACCAACATTCCCCAGTAGGAAACTAGTAGTTATCATCACACGTCTAGGGGAGCATGAATTCACATAGTCCTCCCATGACTCTACGTTCCAAAGAATAAATGGTGGGAAATACCTTCACTCCTCCTCATAGAACTAGAGTCAACACCCTACATCAAGCCATACTATGCAACTATTGTTCTTAGAGTCATGTTATCAAACAATCACTATGGGAAAGATGTGTGTCCTGTCAAAACCACACTTACCACAGATCATATCAATATTTTGAAACATGAATGAAATAATAAGTATAAATTACAACCTACACTATCTTCTTGATGTCTATAACATCCAAGTTACCTCAACACTATCGTCATTTGGCTATCACATAGCTCATCAACTTGTAGGTTAGTTTAATAATAACTCATATCCATGCATATACATCATAATTTCATATAAGAATCCATGTATGTATTGACGTTCAATTAAAAAATGTATGTCTATACAGCCTGAGTGGGCCTAATGGTTAAGAACATGTGTTTCCTCTTAAGAGATCATAGGTTCAAATCCAGAGAGGGGTAGGGTATGTATACCTTCGTAGACTTTACTAGTCAAATCGTTGGGTGGAGGGGGGTCTCTTTTCCCATAATAAAGGGGGTCTCATACACCAATTTGGTGTGATGACTTGGTTGTGACCTTAAAAATAGATTATTATTATTATCATCATGCCTTACATCTGTTATGAATTCACAACATAACTTTGAATTAGTATCCATGTACTTAAATTCCACATTTTAACTTGCATGTTTAAACAAATCAAGTGATATCATCATCATGAACATACAATAGTGAAAACAATATCATGAAGCACATAATTATTTTTAGATCTAAACATCTCAAAAATCGATCACAATCTAACTGAGTACAAACAAATGTTAATAATTGAATTACTATGATGAGTAAACAACAATGTTCTATCTTCCTAAGGCCAAGATATTAGGTGTCATGTATATCCACCCTTCAAGAAACTTCAACTGGAAGTTTTGGTTAAAATTCAAGGTAATCATAATGCATGGTGTTTACATCTCCCAATGGTTAACTCTTGAGGAATTTTTACTTGGTCATTACCTTGATTGCACTATCATAAAGTCATCGCTACGTTAGCAATAAGGGGAAAACCAATCTTATTCTTTGTAAGATTCATAATTTTACTAACAAGTATTTTACAATACTCACTATAGTTCCAGCACATTCATAAAATTTCAATTAAGTATCATATACTATAAAAACAAAATTTTATAAAGAATTATATATTTAAGAATTTTGTATTTTTTCTTTATATAAAAAAGATTAATTTAAACACCTCAATAATGGTTTAGTTTACCTAAAATTATATCAATCTTCAACCAATTTATAATACAATATTTTGTTATTATTTTCTTCTATATACATATATTCATCCCCAAACTTTTATTAAAATAAAATAAAATAAATTTATATCACATCTATATGTAACATCCCACTTTTGAGCACACATGATTGACTTATTATTTGAGAACACTTGCATGCAAGTCATCCGGTTCATTATATGATTTTCTTTTTTTCTTATGGATTATGATGATATTCTATTTGATTATTATGTATAGATATGTGTTATTGACTAGTTTATCCTGAGTGTGCAGGGATCTTGACATACTGAGGATGTTGATGGCATCGATGGACCTCCTAGGACTCTGGATCGAGTCAAGGAGTGGACCGTATATGGTTTGAGTATTTTTGTTATTTCATATGTGACATATATGATCCAGGTGGATATAGATGGCCACCCACCTTTTCCAAATGGATCAAAACAATTTTCTGGCAATTTTGGCAATTTACTATTTTTAGCAGGTTTTAACTTCCGGGGCCATTTTGAGGGCCTAAATGAAGGTTTTTCGAGATTGAGGTTCTCAATGATAGTTGAAGGAATAATTGATCCCCCAAAATGAATCTCCTTGACAATACCTTTTCAACGAGCTATCATACGCCTAAAACGGAGATCGTATGCAAAAGTTACGACCCCGGGAAGTTGATGTACTCACTTACCCAAACGGGGCCCACATGACTTTTGGTGCTTCATCTCCTAGGGTTAGGTTTTTGGATGTCTAGGGTTTTTGGCATTCCTTCTTATTGTAAAAAGGCCTTCAGAGCCTCATTGTAATCATCTTCTTACGAATGCGAGTAGCCGTCACATCTCTCCTCAGAGATAAGCTACCACCATTCTAGCGAGTCTTTCACTCTGTATTTTTACAGTCTCTGTACATTTCTTTCATTAATAGAAATCATGTATTACTGTATATCTGTGTTTATGGTTGCATCCATGATACATTTCTGTTATATTATTGAATATCTATGATATCTCTGTGCATTTCTTTATTATATCTCCGATCTCATTTCGTGCCGAAAATAATCTGGATCAATATGACTCGTATTTTATGATGTTGTTTATGGATCACTGACATGTTTCATTGATGGGTGAACACTGACGATTTCTTGCTAATTAGACTCACATTTGGAGTAAAGGGGTCACCCACGACATCCATAGATGTTGAGGGAGAGTTGTGGTGGCAGAACTGCCACAACCTAATAACATTCTCATCGTGGCTTGAACTGTAGGTTAACAATTACCTAGTTCAAGATATCCACGGTGTCGTGAGGGAAGACTGAGACAGTCACTCACTAAGATTCTAAGGGGCACACAATAAGGCCGGGTCCTTATTCCTTAGAGTCCCTTAGTCTCCCACAAGGTCTTCAGACTGAGTATTGACTCCAAGGGCTCAACGTCTATCAAAATCATTCAAAAGGTGAGTGGCACCCTTGGAGCATGTAGTGCGTCTTGAAGGGCAGGTCGCATAAATGAAACATGAATGAAGGTGAGTGGCACCCTTGGAGCACGTAGTGCATCTTGAAGGGTAGGTCGCATAAATGAAATATGAATGAAGGTGAGTGGCACCCTTGGAGCACATAGAGTGTCTTCAAGGACATATCATGGTTTTTAACATTGGTGAGTCAATAAACCTAGGTACCTAGAAAACAATATCTCATTTTGACTTAGTCAGCCTTAAAATAAATGTTGTATGAGTAAATTTTAATGATTATAAAATTTTCCTTAAAAACAATTTTGATAAGGCTAGCTGAAATTAGAGCATAGGTCTAATTGGGGTATAAGGACTAAAACTAATTGATCAATTAATCAAGGGGGGGATGAATAAAATTTAAATTTAAAAGAATTAAAGGAGAAATCATTTATCAAAAAATTAATTGTTGGCTATGTGAAAAACTTGCTAATTTAGAACTTAGACCAAAAAGGGGAAACTTAAATACAAAAGGAATGTGGAACATAGAAGGGAATCTAGTCGAGAAAACTTTTCAAATTAGAACTCAACTAATGTTTAAGAAAGGAGTCAGTCATTAAGGGAATGTGAGGGAATAAAGGGACATTGAGGAGTGTTTTTAGGAACACTTTTACGTGGGTGAGGGAAATTGACAAATTAATTTAATTAATTAAATGAACTTCTGGTGCAACTAAGGGATTGGGTGACAAGTGTACGAGGGAGAATATTCCTAATAAAAAATTAATAAAAAGAATTTAATGTGCATTTTGACAACTATTCACTAAGAGAACTCTATAAAAGAAAAGGAAGAGGAGGGGAATGGATCACGATTGCTATGCGTAAGGATATGCTATCATCTTTTCTCTTAACTGATTTTTCTTGTGGGAGTTGGGATACCCAGCTCAAATAGAGAGTGGTAGCTCGACCTTGCGAGGCGAGCTAGGAGCTAGCTTTCTTTGGTTTGTGTGTGTGGCCCCTTTGTGGTTCAGGGGCTTAGGCGGAAGAAGAGTACCCCTAGCTTTTGTTGGGAGGTAGCACTGAGGTCTCAACGGTTAGCAAGAAAGATCTAGACAGAGCACAACTGCAAGACAACTACTTTGGATTTTTCACCTTCGGTGACGGTACGCAGGTGTCAAATTTTTCATTGGTAGATTAGTTAAAATATTATATGTGGATTTAGATATTTATGAATATTGTAATGGATTTTAGAATAAGTTGGTAATTTCAATTAAGATTGTTCTGTTCAATGAAATAAAATTTGTTCAATCATTTAAGAAAAAATTATTATTATGGATGCATGTAAAATACTCGCTGCCATGGGTAGCTTCTTGCTTGATCTTCTCAATCCTCCCTGCAACCCTTCTGCCCAAGATGTTTCAGTTTGTAGACTCATCGATTTATTGACTGGTGTGACTGGATTTCTTTTGTTGCCTCTGTAACCTTACATTATTTTCTCGATTTCTAAATGTGGTTAAACCCTTGCATTTTTGGAAAAAATTGCCCAACAATGGAGTTGTTGCCTCTACGATTTTATTTTTTTGCCTCTACATTTTGATGAGTTTAACCCAGCCTTTGGATAAAAATCGCCCCGCCATATGAACTCGGGCTTCTCTATGTTGATCGTCCTCTTCCCACTCCAAATTCGCTTGATTCCTGGCATTCTTGTTTTTATTTACACACAAGAGTGAGTTTTCCCTACGTATCGAGACACTCCGAGAGGATCCACATTCACTACACCACGACGAACAACACCTGAGAAGTTGACTCCCTATAGAGGATCACAACACCAACAACAACGTTGACCGTAGTAGCAATAGTTCAGTCATGTTAAACATAACATACCCGAGTTTCAAGATGATGGGTCATCAAATTCTACTTTGGGGACCACGAGTACTGGACCGTAGACCGAGTGATGGACATGTGGAGAGCCACATTACCAACGTGACTACTCGGTTGAGAGGTCCAGAGAAACCATATGATCCAAACACACTAATGAATGATAATGGATTCACATGCATGTTTTAAAATTGATTTAATAAAAAATAATAGAATTTTTGTAAATAGTTACAACTATATTTTTGTAGTGGATTTGTAGTTTTGTATAGTTTCCCTCATCCCAAGAGTAGGTCAGATCCTGGAGATACTTTTAAATCAGCACTAGATGATCATCCCCTTATCAAACCAAGTTGAGATTCCTCTAGGTTATTTTAGGATATTAGTCAAAGTTGTAGACAACACATGAACAAATGCCAAAGTGTGGAATCTAGATCAATCCAAATCATCCATGAGATCATGTTCTCTTCTATAGTTCCTACTTCAAATTCATTTTTGTCAATCCCACTCTAATATATTAGAAAAGTAAACCTTGAAGCATGAAATTCAAATCATCTTCAATAGTAAAAATGCTCTTCATATCATCTTCAACATCAACATTTGTCCTAGTACTTCAATCATCAACTAACTTGTTTTCAACCATCAACAAAGTATATTAATCCTTTTGTAACAAACTATCATGCAAATATTTTGTTTCTCCATCTTCATATGTTCAACAACATTATTTTATCCTATGCAATGAGAGTACAATGCTAACTCTTTCAGCATACTCTTTTGGACGAAGCATTCAAGTATCTGATGATCATTGTATGAGTTATTTTCAATTGATATTCAACAAACTTTTCCAGTACTTCTATTCTGAATTTTTCTTCAGCCATCAATAGTTCATGTTCTTGTTGGATCATGTTAAGGAAATCAACAATAGAAAATGTAGTAATAAAAGTACATCACCACCAGTCAAAGCACAATCCATTTACCCCATCCAGCATGATCAAATTAAACATTCAAAGGGTAGTATCTTTTTCTCCACATCTAAGATGATCTAAAAGTTCAACATTTTCCTCTCATATTAGAATACATTAGACATGCCAGGGTTCAACTTATTTCTCTGAGATCATCATCCACTAGAGGAGGTAAATTTGGGTAAGAAATTTATATTTTAAGGTAGTCATCTAACTTGGGAATTCACGTACATGAAACTCTTGAAGATTTTTACTATTCCTTCATTTCATTACACTTTACCTCCTTATCCTCTCATGTTTCATATTCCATCATCCACCCATCAATACCCATTTTCATGTGGCATTGATGATCATCCAGGGTCAATGAAGACTATATGTGCACCTTGTAATATTGACATCATTCATATATTCTTATATTTGTTGCATGAGGACATTCAATGATTTGAGTGTTGGGGAGATGTTGGGCCTAAACAATAACACATTTTACGATGCCATTTACTCATTGTTCTCTTATTTTATGCTTCCATCCTCATTCTTTCCATCACTCATGTAATACTCCTAGGCCAAACCCAAATTGTAATGAAAATGTAAATGTGCATATAGGCTGGTGAGCCAAGACATTTTTAGCCAGAGTGCCTTTGTATCTATGTATTTTGAGGCTAGAGTGCTTGTGTTATTATTAGGCTGGAGAGACAGAAGATAAAAGGCTAGTAAGCCTATATTTGTATTATGCAAGCACACGCAGATTTTAATGAAAACATATCACTGGTGCAGAACAATGAGACAAAAGAGTATTAGGGGGTCAACTCCACTATAATGGGAAAGGAGGGATAAGAGTTTTGGAAAGGAGCCAAGCTAAGGGAGCTTAAGCCTAAAGGAATATTTTATTAATATTCCTAAATTCTAAAGTATGGGATATTCATTATATATCCTAAGTCCCTAAGTTAAGGAACATATCACCATGTGGGGGGTCCCCATGTAGTTCCCAACATGACAAGTGTCAATTTGGAAACATGTAGACAAGTGTGGGGAACTTTAGTTCATTTCCTATCATTCATTCCTCATTCTCACCGTCACTACTCTCATGTCATCCATAATTTTATGCTGCCATCACATTTACATATACCAGAGAAATCTTTGAATCTTTGAGAAATAAATAAATAGAGAATTGGGATGAATATGAGGGTTTTCAATCTCATGATTTATTTAAGAAGTGGGTTGTTAGGCGCATGAGTATCCTCTCCAAGTGAGAGAAATGTTTGGAATTGATTCCAAAGGTGCCAATATGCCACTACAGGGCTCTGAGAATTCATGTTCGACCTATTTCTAAATCCCCAGAAGGGAAGTGGGGAAGCCGAAGGATTGTTGAGCATAGAAGGGGAAAACTTCTTGGGGTGGGACAGGCATCTGGAGAATGAGGGATTGTAGGTTTTCTACTAGAGTTGGCACCTGGGACTAAACTTTTTTTATTGTTTCAGAGACCTTATCCTTGCTTGGATTCATTTTCCCAGGTGGAGTTTTAGCACAGACTCGAGGTGACTCATTGTTGATTTTATGAAAAGAAGAGTCTTTTATGTGCTTGTTTTAATTACTGTGTGGGTATTTACATTTTTTTTGTTATGGGTTTTTCCTATATAAGGTTTTATTTGTATATTGTTTTGATTCTGCAACGTTTTGTGCACATGCAGATCATTTTCGTGAATTAAATTGGTATCATAGATTGGAAATTTCATGTGGCATTGCCCAACTTAGGGCTGGGAATGTTACAACTCATATTTTTTCATTTGTCTATTTCTACTCTATATGAGATTCACATGACATATGTGCACTAAAATGGTTGGTTTTCGATGATTTGATTATTACTTAGGGTAGATATTGTGGTTTCCTAACTTAATTGTGAAGTTCAATAGTTGTTGGTAGTTATGGTAGTCAAAATGTCCACATCATTTCCAAACAGATGAAGAGAAATATCGAAAATATAAAACATGGGTTTTGTGCAGAATGGGGTCATTTTGGCCATTATTGTGATAAAATATGCAAAAAGTGAAAAACAAGTCACTATGGAAATTTCCAGTAGTTCTAGTAACTAGCCTGCAATTTTAGTACTAAGTGGTTTGACCAAGCTGTAGCCCACATCCACAAATTCAACACATGGATCTCATGGAGTGTGATGTTATTATCCTTTTTGAACTATCTTATATCAAATCGAATATTTTGTGGTGGATATATCCACATGTTTAAGATCTAGGATTAGTTTGTTATGAGATCCTCATATGTAGGATATGGGCTCATTTTGTTGTAACTCCTTTTCTTTTTTTGAAGGAGAATCTATATGTATAAATATAAGAGAATACCAGTCAATTGAGAGGAGAAGAGAGGAGAGAAGGGAGTTACATATTGGTGAGTGGATTCAATATCATTGTAATCATTGTAATCCTTTGATGTTCGAATAAAGATCTTGTTGTTGCAGATCAAGAGTTCTCTATTGTATTCATAGATGATTTTAGAGGATAAATTTCTCCAATGGGCTAATTTTCCATGGTTTTGTCCCAAAAAAATTCACTAGTTTCCATTTTTTCTAAAAACAATTCACCCAAATTCCATATAATAAAATTATTTTACCTTAAAAATTGCCAAAATGTTATAGAAACTATATAAAATCCTTAGAAATTTGAATAGTTTTACAAAACTATTGCCAAACATTAACATTTTCCATACTAAGGACTAGTAAGATTAGCCTATGTTTCTAGATTTTAATATAAATTTCCATCCTTAAAACTATCCCTAGTTGTAGTCTTTCTTTGCAGTACATGCCAAGAGAGGTAGCCCCCCCTCTCTTTGGTATATGCTACCCAAATAGTTTCCTTTTTTGTTATGTGATGTTATTTCATTAATTGTTCATTTAAGTTACTATTAATTTCTTTACACTCTTTCATTTATGAAAGTGTGGGTTTCCCTATAGAGTTAGGCATTGAAGGATAAGTTTTATACTAATCACAAAACAAATTGATACTCTTGATAAAAACCAAAGGAATATTGATAATTATTGAAATATAAGTCTAGTAACCAAATCAAACTCTCTAGCATTTCATTTTTGCAAGTGTTATCAACTGAGTGTGGTGTGCATCATAGATATCTATGCTTGTTAACCATAGGAATCCAAAATATAGATGAGAAGCTATATGAATCGAAACTATAGCATAATATCCTATGATTTTAATTCATTCCTTTGAGTGAGTTTTATTTCAACTTTGATCAAGCTACAACAATCAGTTAAGTCGTGAATTAGCTAATTGATTATTGTTACATAGCACTTGTAATTTGAATTTTTTTCTTAGAAGGGTCTTGTCAAACAAAGAAATTTAGAATTCATCTTGCTTATCCTAGATTTAGTTTCCTACTCCTGCATATATTTTTCTAGCATCTTACAAGCTTACAAGCTTACAAGCTCCCTGATTGATAATTTATTGGACACCAATTTAATCAATCAAATTTCCTGACAATAGCATTACCTACATCTATGCATGTGCATAATATTTTCAATGTGTCATTGATTAAGAAATATTTGCCTAATGATAATCATACAATTGATTGGACCATGATTTAGGTCGACCTATAAAGAGACTTCTGAGTTCATCCTATGTACATATTGGATAAGAAATTTAAGTTTCTCTGGAATCGAGCAATACAACTGGTAAAGGTTGAGTCAACCTATTATGGTCCTGAGGACACTACATGGAAGCATGGGGACATCATGCAAGAAGAGTATTTTTACCCTTTTGGAAATTTTTGAATATTTTTTGGGAATGAGCATTGTATATAATGCACTAAGGACAGTGCACAAAATAAGGGGGAATGAAATGTAATACCCTAAGTAGCAACTATATATATGAACATATATCTATTCATATAGGCTTGTGAATTATCATGTTTTGGGATAGATTTTCTTTCATGTGTGGATGTTTAGGCCAAGGCACCATTTTGATATGTGGTCAAAGAGCCAAGTTTTGTATCTTATAACCACACTATCATTTAATAAAAATACATCACTATTGCAAACCTCCAAATGAAAAGAGTATGGGGGGATAGGAGTACATGAGAGGGAAAGGGGGATTAAGGGGATTATGAGAAAGGGTCTTATGATAGGGAGATAAGTCAAGGGAATATAATATTATATTCTTAAATTACTAATTATTTATGTGTTATTATTATCCTAAGTTCCTAAGTGAGGGGAACAAATTACCAAGTGGATCAAGGGACTTCCTTGTAAGACAAGTTGCATGAAACTTTACACTTAAGCCATGATCTTAGTGGGTTTGGGGGAAGATTATTCCATCATTCAAACTATTTCTTTTCTGAGAAGGAGATTGTGTTCCCTATTTGTGAGTCGAACCAGATAAACAGTGTAGATACAAACTATTTTGGGTAACCCTGTAAATCATTGGTGGTTTGGATATGAAGAGGCAGGTTGTCAGAAACGTAGAGAATTTTTCCTTGAGAGGGGTATTGTTGGGATAGTTTTCCCTATGTGTTTTCTTTGTGAGTTCTTGTAAACTCCTTGAGAGTATCCATGTGTTCCAAGTGCCACAGAGCTCCGAGAATTCTTGTTTGACCTGTTAGCACCGTCATTTTTTAGTTATAGTCAGTCCTAAATGAGTAATGTTTCATGTGTCAAAGTGTACGAGGCCAGGTACTGAGCAACGAATGGGTGAAAGTCAAAAAGTGGCAGATCCATCCCTTGGATTTGAGAAGGGGCGTCATAATTAAACATGTGTGAATTATAAAGGTCTTTTCCCGAAAAGGCCGGGTCCTGTCAGAAAGAGGGAATTTACATCCCAGAGGTTGAGGCATGTTGTTAGAGTAAAGGTCACGTGACATATATAATGACTATCATCACCTCATTATGAATTCAGAAAGGTGAAGAAATCACGATGCTCATATCATGTATACTTTACAACTCTTATCATTTGTACTTTTCACACTTTGAAGTGTACATGTCACGTGAGTGTGCTGTGCAAATATTCATCCTGCTTCAAAACTTCTTGTAACCATGGATTCAACATCCTTTGTCATGATTCCATCCCTCTACTATTTAATTATAAATACTAGTCACCATGTGTTCTTCTCTTTTACCATCCAAGTTTGTGCGTTGCCTGTGATTTTTCCTGCAAGTCCTGAGTCTTTTCACTTCGGGAAAGTCAATTTCCATCAACTATGTCGCAAACCTGTTCAGTAAATATTGTCATGTCTCCTCCATATTCAGTCATGGTTTGAAGCCTATTGGACTTTTCCACGAGCTATTCTATTGGGAGACAGTTTCTCTCGCAGTCATCCTTTATTTTTCGGAGTGTTTCCTTGTCATGCTGAATTGTTTTCCACATCTGATTTCCCTGGATCGCCACTAGTGTCATAGTTCCTTCCATCCATGCCTGAATTTTTTGTTACACTTCCCTACTGCGATGAGCCTACCATTATCATTTATCGTAGCTTCTACTTTTTTCCATGCCTAAAGTCTTCATAGCTCCTGGCGTCTGCACAGTAAAATACTAGAGTTATTTTTTCTTGTCATGCAAAACTTCCACCACTGCCACTCTGATAGGTCTTTGCAAGGCATATCATTCTCCATTTTTCACACGAAGAGGGTGTCATCTTTCATTACCTTGGGTGAGAAAAAAATACATGTTTGCATCATGACAACATCCCAAGACATAAGGAAGAAGGAATGAAGCGGGAAAGTTGTGAGGCCCGAACCTCGTGACTTGGAATTAATCAATGAGGATCCAAATGTCAGGGCATATTTTGAATAGGTTGGATGTATGCGCTATTGTGAGAAAATCCAAGGATACAATGTGAAACTGGCTGAACAGTTCGCTCTCAGGTTTAATGGGTTTCACATGGTCATTGTGGGAATCACATTCCGGGTAATAGAGGAAACTCTGTCAGCAGCGGTGGAGATACCTCCACATGGTGAAAGGTGGTCTAAGGGAATACATTTACATGTATTATTCTATGAATAATTAATCAAACCAAACTACCTGAATGGGAAAATCAGAGCGGGCATTCTGAGTCGGTATCTACGGGAGCCTTTTCATATACTCCTGAAGGTGATTCGAAGGTATTTCATCTATGAAAGAAGGACTGACAGAATATACCCACATCAGGTCAGACTGTTGATGCATTTTATGGGGAAGAGGCCTTCGAACTTACCTTTTTTCTTGCACCAAATTCTTGGAGAAATGGTGGACAATGTCCAGGCCGAAGCAAACTAATCGAAGAAGAAATTATCCCATATCTCATTAATGAATTTGTTGGTAATCGAGGACTTGAGACATCTGGGAGAGGACTGGGACTCGTTTCTATTTTAAGCTGACATCCCTAGGGACCCCAAAGGTGACCCCCCTCTACCCACAAGGGAAAAAACATCTCGCAACGCGGAGGAAAGAATAGAGGGGGCTGCAAGAAAAGGAAATATAGTATAGGGCTCTTCATCCCAACAAATAGTACCCCAGAAAAGAGGTAGGCGAAGGTTCATCCAGAAGCTTGAGGATACCCAAGATCCAAACGAGTCACTCACCCAATTTGTTGTTGAGAATTTATTCATGCACAATGTTTGGCTACAACCCGTCAAGGGTTCAATATGGGAAATCAGTGAAAGACAGAGAAGGTCGAGCACTAAAAGCATGGAAATCAGGGATTCGTCACAACAACTGAAGAAAGAGAAAATCATTATTTCCAATTTGTACCAGGAGAACAGAGAATTGAGAAAGAAGTTAGCAGAAAAGACTATCGAAACAATAGCATCGTAGAGCCAAGAAGGGAATGAAAATTGTCTCAAGAAACAACCCAGAGAAGCGCAAGACGTGATCATTCAGCTACTCAAGGAACAAAGGACGTCAGAGGAGAAAACATGGATAACTTAAAGGAATGTGGACCAGCCATGGAAAATGTCTACACGGCTCATTCTAGTGCTCAAACGAATCTAAAAGGGAACATGGTCTTATGGAGACAAGTGAAGAATCTGAAAAGGTGGAACTAGTCTCTTAGGAAAACACTTAGAGTATCAAGATTGCAAGTGAGGCCAAAAACATAATTGACTTGACCTCGTTTCTTTCTTTTTGAACGTGTCATGAAATTTCTCTCCCCTCGTGTCCTGTTTCTTGCTGGAAAGCAAGGAATTTGATGGGTACCCGCGCGGTGAATATACATCGCGTAGATGTTGTAAACCCACCTGTCGAGAAGGACAAGTTTAGGTGGAATGCATAATAGTTTTAAAGGATATGAGTTCCCCCCCAATCATTGTCACCATATAGAAAGCACGAATGAGAGCCGATAATCATCCTTCATACCATCTCACCACATGCACACTATGGAAAATGATCGTGTGACAACAACCAAAGGCCGTTACACTGGGTGGAAGAATTCTTACAGGGTGCTCAATCATTCGAGTGAACAATGAAAGGAGAAACATCGACGCATAACCTCCTAATGATTGGATATTGTTGATGACTGAACGATCAGGATAGAGATGTCGATTATGAGATGATTGGGTGTAGTTGGGTTCCTATTCTTAGTGAGTCCTATTTGAAAGATCATCTGGCAGGCAGTAACCAGAACCAAAATTCTAGGAGTAGTAGTTTGGAGCATGGCAACCCAAGGGGCACAACTCTTTCTATATATTGCATATTTTCAATGTAAGTGAGGTTGGTTGGTAAAGTTGTGTAGACAATAGACTATTGAATGTAATTTTTGAACCAGATTGAAATATAATCGAAAGGTCCTGAGGCTTTGACGAAAAGATTCTAATGGTGGTGGTTTGATGTATTGTGATCTCTTTTATTTATTTACTTCCTATTTTTTATATATCCATGTCTTTACTCTGTTTAAATTGGAATGTTTAATAAGTATATAATTCATCGCATAGTGCATTGGACTTAGTTATTTAAACTCCTATGTTTTCTTCTATGTAATTTAGAATTTATCTTCAATGGTGCTTTGAGTTTCTTTATGTACTTTTCTGTTGCCACACACAACGACATTTGAACTGAAATACCATTGCCTACTTAGCCTTTATCCTCTCAAAGTTTCAGTTACCAAGTCATTTATTTCTCTCACTTTCTGAAATTTGACTCCATGGCCCAAGGTTTTGTATTTCCTTGCCAGTGGAACTAGAAACATTTCACAAATGTAATAAACCTAGCCGACAATTCAAAGTCATTATATTATAGATACTAAGTCTAAGAGAGAGCCCTCTCTAGGTCAGAAAGGATATTTTTCGGTCTTAAATTTGGTCTGTAGGTTACCTCTGTCATTTTTTTTCTTAGCCAAACAAATTTACAGAGTGCTAACAACTTGGCGTCGTTTTCGGGGATGAAACTGAATAAAACTTTCCCTGGGAGAATGACTAAAGCCGTAGTTTTGACTCCTAAGAGTAACAGTGGGTCAGGCATCTATATTGGTTGAAAATGTTTTACCCTGGTGACTCCAGTAAATGAGAACAATATCATAGAATAGTAAGAATCAGTAATCCTATCTCCAAAGAAAGTTTATACCAGATCCATCCCTGATCCAGAACTTGTAGTTCCCGTGTCTGATCCTGAAAAACTTATGCACAAAGCGAAGGCGAAGATACCAAAGCCATTCTATTACTTGGACATAAACCTATATTTACCCGGGGACAGAGTACAAAGCATTGATGAACTTGACTTCGATATATTGTTTGAACAAACTCTGTTCAGGTCTAAATAAGAATCCTACTTGTATGAAATAGTCTTCGACGAGAAGAAGTTTCAATATGAAATAATGAATAAACCCCCGAAAGTTTCTATAATATCCACTTAGAC
>ML828965.1:0-37921 GCA_009831015.1 Picea engelmannii
AAACCTTTTCATACATAAAGTGTAATTGAAGTCAATTTGGTTTAGCGAGAGTGGTTTGTGTTGAGGGGTGTTTTCTCCCATCCAGGTTCAATTTCCACAAGTGACATGTTGAGTTCTTAAATGAGCAAGCTATTGAAAAAGCCTCATCTTTTTACAAAATTCGGTTTACCCCGGTACCATCCTCAAAATGAGGGGAAGTTCCCAATGGGTTTCCTCGAGCTCTATTCCAATTAGATAGCCCAGTGGGTTAGCTCAAGTGGATGAGTGTTGTTGTTTGCTCGAATGAGGTTCTAGGGTCGAATCCTCGACCATGAGCTTGTATAGGGCCTAAATTGATGTAGGTTAGGCACGTAATCATGTCGTCATTTACCATCCACTAAATGTGGGGAAGTACTCGAGGGTTCCCCTACTCTTTTCCAAGGAAAATAAAAATAAAAATAAATAAAGTGTAATTGAAAATAATTATGATAATTAAAAGTATTTATATTTGCTAAGTATAAAGTTAATATTTTTTTAAGAATTTAAAATAATGAATTAAATTTACTATCAAATAAGGATAATATTGAATACCTCTATCATAATTTCATCTCTTTATTTCCATCACTAAATTCTCTATCAAGGTGATGTGTAAGAAGAAAAATAGAATGGTAAACTCTTGGTATGATAAATAATGTAAGATTGCTAGAAAAACCATTAGGGAAATTCTTCTAATGAATCCTCAAAATTTGACAAGACAAATAAGCACAAATCCCTAATCAAAAGGAAAAAAAAGGTACTATATAAATGATGATGGTGATGATGATGGTTAACGTCCATTGAGACCAAGATTGGTCTATCAAAACTTAAGAAAGGTAAGAGATTGCTTGGACTTCTTTAGAATGTTATTTTGATGTTTGAAATGCATTAGGAGAAGTGTTCCAAGATCATTGTACTTTTGATGACTTAGAAGGTTAGGAAGGTCAGTATTGTGACAAATATTTTAAAATTGAGATCTAATTTGCGTATACGTAGGACACTCTAGGAGAAAGTACTTCTCATCTTCAACCCTTTGAGTGTCATAAAGGTGACAATTTCTTTCATGCCATGGTGTTTTGGTAATTGTCCAATGTCTAGTTCCACTATGAAACTCATGAGAATTAGTTCTTATTTTAACAATATTGATTTTCTTCCTTAATCTAGTCAAAATCAAGAGATAATTTTGATCTTCAATATTAGGGTTAATCACCTCCTTATAGTATCTTAATTTTGTTTTATGCTCTAATTCTTTATCACACCAAAGATTCTCCTTAAATTTAGCTTTAACCATATTTTTATTATCGTCGCTATTCTAGAGAATAACTTCTTCCTTTATTCCCCAATGATTTAGCCAAGACTTGGAATCATTGTGACATCCATTCTTAATCCGTTGGTGATTTTGGCTCTAGTTTGAAGCAATTTTGAGGATCCTTGTGTCATCCATGTTATTTATCTTGTTTTTGTACATTAAGTACCTAATCATATTTGTGCTCTCAATGGGGGCGTTGAATAGGCATTTTGGATTCAGTGTTCATGAAAATCATAAGTATAGAAGATATGCGCAACAAAAGAAGAAAGAAGACGAGGTAGAAGCAATGTGCACAAAAAAGACACATATAGGCTCGAGAGTGCACAGTGGAGGCATAGTTAGGAGTACAGTGCGTAGTAAGAACATACTTAGTCGAGAAGAAAGATGAGAATAAAGAAAAGAAGAAAGCAAGAGAAGAAAGCGAGTAAAAAGGAAGGACAATAGTTTGGCATGCAAAAATTAGAAAGCTGCACAAAAGCAGGAAGAAAAATAGTCGAAGTGAAGAAACAACATGCAAATGTAAAAGCAAGAAAAGCAAGCCCGAACAATGAGTTAACATGAGTTTTCATGAGGAAGATTGAGTTGTAATTGGGTTTTTGGGATATGCAAAGTAGGGTTTTGAGCCCTAGAATTTATGTAGAAATATGTAATGGGTTGGGAAAATTAGGGGTTTAGAGGTTAGTCGAGTATGTTATGTTTTTTATTGTTAGAATCTCTCATGAGGAAAGTGAGAAAATAGACTGAGTACGAGGAAGAAAGTTGATGTCTGATTGGAGAAGGAGAGTTGCAGAGAGAGGCTTGCACTGCAGAGAAACTAGGCAAGATGGAGAGAAATATAGTATGATATATCTATTGTAAGCGCAGTTCACAATCCTGAGATGATTACAACAAGAATAATAAAGAAGCCAATCGTTGTGGACGTAGCCCAAAGTTTGATGAACCACATTAAGTATTGCATCTTCTTTTATTTTATGTGATTGATCATGACTATTCTCTTTATGCATGTTAGATTATATATTTTTCTTACATGATCATTGCACACTAGGTATGAATGTTACAGTAGATGATTTATGTTGAAATATGGAGTATAGTGATACTATATAATTGAATTCACTAAGTAACCAAGGAAGAACCAATACAAGATAATGTGCACAGAACAGGTAAGTAAGAATGAATAAGATGAATGCCTCTCATTCCCTCACTACTGTAGAAAATTGGTTCCCGCAGCTCCAATGGATGCCTCGGGAGAGACTTCACTTGCATGAAGGTGATGTAGAAAGGGGCGATGTCTGAAGGGTTTTGTTGGTTAAGATAACTTGAACCTAGGGTCTTATAACCGTGTGCCAACAAATGGTTCCATTGTCGGGACTTAGAATCTGTGAATGAGGGAATGTTTTGGAGGTTGACGAAGAAAGAGATCTCAGAATGGATAGAAGGGAAGGAATGAGAATTTTCTTGAAAAGAGAATAGAAACCCTCATATGAGAAACAAGCAATGGATGCAAAGGTATGTGTACACAAAGCTGCATGAGATTTTCTTTGGTAGATTTCCAATTATTTTGACTGAGTGGTTAGAAAGATTAGTGGAGAATACTGGAAGGTACCAAATCATAGTTCTGAGGAAATGGACTCCTGATTTAGTAAGTTAGTTGCATTATGTAATTAATAAGACTTCTCGCACATTTGATTTCTGGTTGGACAGTATATTGGGATGATATATTACAGAATTTGCAGTGGATTGTACCCATTCATACAGTGTTGTAGAGAGAGATTTCTTCAAAGGTCCACGCAGAAGGTTCATGAAATCGCTGGGTACATGGATACATATGTTGTTGTGTGAAAAGTGCGTGATGAAAATGGAGTCTGATTTCTAAGGGGTTTTGCATGCATAGGGGAACTGGGGGATGACAAGAGGATCATCTGAAGGTAGGAAAGAATGAAGGAATAAATGAAGGAAGGGAGGGATTAAGGATGCAGAGAACCGAATAATTTGTATAATAAGAAGAAGATGAGTTTGGAGTATTGCACAGTGGAATAAGGTACAAGAGGGGAAATACTAGGGGTCGGGGCTGAGAAAGGAAAGTCACATAGTGATCCTGAGGGAAGATATCCTGCGCAATAGTCCAGATTGTAGAGATAACGTACGTAGAAGGAGAGGAATAGAATTATCAGTTTAGTCCCATAATATAAGAGTCGGCAAGTCCTAATCAGATGATATCTTGTGTTGATTCCATGACCTTGTGTGTGTCACCTAGATCATAAATTACATTCAAGGATTTGTCAAAATAACTCATAGTTAGAAAGGGCAGAAAAAGTAGCAACAACCATAGTAGTGGAAGAAGTTCACAGAGTCAGAGTTAATCGACATCACCTAGGGGAGGTACTACACAAAGAAACATGGCAGGGGTAGAAAATACCCTAAGGCTACTTGAGTTCTAGAGAGTTGGGTCAAAGGACATAGAACAACATCTATTTGTCTGTGAGACAATTTGGGTTGTAAAGAATGTCCAGGATGGATGTAAAGATTTCATAGTTGGAAACAACATTTAGAGGTTGCACACTAGTTTGGTACATGAAACTGAAGAGTACCACACCTATAGGACAAGAAAGGACTTTAGCATAAATTAGACAAGCATTGTTGAAAGAGTTCAAGAAGCCAAAGTCTAAGTCAAAATACATTATGGAGTTGAAGGAGATCAAACGGGTGCAGAATGAATTAGTCTAGGATTATGACCAACGTTTTAAGGATTTGATGGGTAGAATGACATTCCAGATCCCTGATCAACAACACCAAGAATGGTTTATTGCAGGACTTCTACCACACATTCACAGGCCATTGATTCAACATAAGGTTGCGTCACAACCTGAAGATTTGGAGATTGCAATGAAATTGGAAGAATCACTTGTAGGAGGTAATGGAGGGATGACACAAGTCCAAACATAGTTAGCTTCCTTGAAAATTCAATTGACAAAACCTACAAAAGGGAAGGAGAAACAAGAACAAGTCTGGTGTACCAAGTGTAGAACCAAAGGCCACCACAAGGATGAATGCCCAACATTTGCGTAGTATTTGGAGACCGGAGCATCGAATCCATTACTAGGAGGGGGATATTGTGAAATATGTAAGAAATGGGGATATCATCTGACTGAGGTTCCATTACTATAGAAATATCATAACATGACAAGGAACTTATTCTGGAACTTATGCAAGTCAGACAGACATGAAGAGAAGGATTGTTGCGCATTCGATTTGATGAGAGAGCACACTTCAGATATGTACATGATTCAAGAGGAGAATGTTGTGACAAAACAAGGTGGTCCACAGTATAATAATCAAAGAGGATTTAATCCAGGAAACAAAGGAAATTTTGGCAGAGGTCGAGGCAGAGGAGGTAGAGGACCAATAACATGTTACAATTGTAATCAACCAGGAAACTTAGCTCATGACTGATAGAACCATTGTACAACCTACACATACTGGAGATAATTGGACCATGCGATAGAATATTGTCCTCAACTACTTGCAAAGTGGCAAGAAAGAGGAAATCATAACTAAAAACCAAATCAAAATGTACAAAAAATATTAGCCAAAATATGCAGTGAAGGACCTGGAATAATAGTTGTTATGTGTGAAGGAACTAGAACAAGGGATGATATGGTGAATGGAGGGAATCAAGTTGAGAAATGGGTAAGGAAATTAGTAGGACCTATGCCAACATTCAACCCTCAACAAGAGAAGGAGATGTATCAGAGGAAAAGAAAAAAGATACTACGACCAGATTAGGTAGCATCAACATCATCTGTGCCTCATGTTTGTTATTGCACTATGCCAGAGAAGCCACCTGGGAAGGTAAGTAATCTTAGAGAGTTCCTGAGAAGTTGCGTAGAGTTAATGAAAGATGAAATTGCATTGAATGAATTATATGAAATGATTGATCATTATGCACAAGAAAGGGAAATTCCTATTGCATGGAGGGTAGTAAATCATGTATTGCACAAAAAGAGGACCAACAATGAATTCAAATTACTTGCGCAGATTGGGGAATATGATGTGGATAATGTTATCTTGGAATTGGGTTCTGATGTAAATGTGTTACCAAAGAAAACCTGGGAGATCATGGGGAAACCCAAGTTAATCTGGTCTCATGTTTAGTTAAGATTAGCAAACCAACACAAGATAGTACCAATTGGTCGATTGACAGGAGTACCTTTGAACATAGATGGAGTGCGTAGTGTAGTAGACTTTGAATTCATTGAGATCATGGATGATAGTCAACCATATCCAACACTGATGGGACTTGAATGAGCCTTTGATAATCAAACGATCATTAATATGAAGAGGATGGAAATGATATCTGAGGTAGGAGACTTGAAGGTTACTGCACCATTGGACCCGACAGAAGGAAAAAGGTAGATAGAGTCAGTGAGAGGGAAAAAAACTGATAACATGTATAACATGACTGTGTGGATGGATGATTATGTTAACCCCACTGCAGATGATATGCTAAGTTGGATAAGTATCAGTTCATGGGCATCATATTCATATGAAGGTTTGGAACATTGGCAGTAGAGGATGCATGAAGTATCAACTAGATGATGTGCGTGCATAACCCAATCATTACACTAGATCGGAACAGAGTTATGCGATCCACCCAGGCATGATGGATTGACTAACATACGATCATTTGTAAAGGAATTTGAGTTGCAGGTACCCGAAAAAAAAGGATGTTGGCACTATATGTTATCTTGAAAGCTACTCCAGCCAGATGGTGGGATGCACACAAAGAAGGGATGGAAGACTGGTCAGAGTGTCGGAGACTAATGCATGTGATATTTGATACCAAGTTAGAGAATATTGCGTAGATGCATACATGGATAAATGAACCAGAAGGTCATGTGGAGTAGTGTAGATCCATATGGATTTCAATACCGAGGAAGAAATGGATGCACATATTTATACATACATTGTATACAATTCCAAAGAACTGGTATCTAAAGATGGAAATGCACAGAGAAACAACAAGATGGGATGAGTTGATTCAAAGGTTCAAGGTAAATTTTAATTTTGAACACGAATCTCCACTAATAAATGCAACATTACAGGTCATTCGAACCAAGATATTCTCATAAGAAGAGACGATGGAAGTGGTACCCATGTGTAGTGAACATAGAGCTTCAATGATTGTTCATGAATTACTAGAGTGTTACAATGTTGCAAAATAAGAACATGATGAGAAATATCCCAAGAATGTGCAAGTATCGAAAACTGAGGGGGAACATGTAGTAGAAGGGCCAGATATTGAATCTATTGCATATACACAAAAAATAAAGACGCAGAAAGTAAACATTGGGATGAAAAAGAATCCAAAGTTTGCATAAATAGGATATTATTGGAGTGATGAAAATGTAGAGAAGATTGCATATTTATTTCACGAGTATCAATATCTATTCCCAACTACATTCTCATAAATTAAGGGGATAGGTTGAGAATTAGGTGAGATGAAAATCCCTTTGAAACCAGTAGCTAAACCAGTGTGACATAAACCATATAGGTTAAATCCGAAATACAAAGAGAAGGTGAAAGAAAAAATAGACACGATGTTGGATGCAGGGATCATTGAACCAGTGGTAGAATCAGAGGGGATAACTCCAATGGTGGTACAAGATACAAAAACAAGAAGAATCAATATTTGCATAGATTTGAGGAAGCTAAATGATGCATGTCTAGATGATCCATTTCCAACACCATTCACAAATGAGGCACTGGAGAATGTAGGAGGACAGGAGGCTTATTCTTTCACAGATGGATTCTCATGGTACCATTTGATATCGTGTAGGAATACATGTATAAGACTACTTTTGCGATAAAGTGGTGATGAAGGAGCATCGTCAGCAATGTACATCAAGATGAGTGGAGGACAACTCTTCATCAAGCGCACGTTCAAAATGTTTTGAAACCCAAGGACAACTCATCATTTTAATATTTTGAAAAGATTTTAATTAAAAGATCTTTTAATTTTTTGAGGCTTGAGCCATTACATGAGATCGCAAAAGATTGTAATTATCTTAATTAGTTGTATTATTTTACAGATATTGAGGATTGAATCATATCTGGGTTGTAAATTCCATTTATTGTAATAACACTTAGTAGGAGAATTCTTTGATTATGACATGATAACACTAGAATAGTGGGAAGGAAGGCTCGTAAAGCCCCTTCATGTATAACTATATGTAATCTATGCCCAAATGAGGCTGTTGAAGACAATTGTATTTTTTTGCTGAAATTTATTGTAAATTGTTGTAAAGGAGAAGTTGATAGTTGCAAGAGAACCTTTGTAAATTATTTGTCGAAGGAATATAATATAGAAGGATTGTTCTCAAATTATGAGTTTTCATATCCATGAGTTAATTGGGTAATGTGTGTTATTTTGATTTCTGTGTTGTTATGCCCGTGTGTGAATTTTATTATTAATTGAATGAACATGTAGTGTTCTGTAAGTTTCAATTATTTCTCTGATAAAGCACTGGTGCAAGGAGTGCACAATAGACATGCAAGGAGTGCAAAGGAAGAGTCGTTTTCAGACTCAGAAGCTCATAAGAGATAACGTAAATTTGTGTAAAGCGAGTGCAAAGAGTGCACGTGCACTTAGTGGAGTATAGAAGCTCGAGAATAACCTTGCAAGGTGTGCATAGGGCCAACACTTAGTCAAGTGTTGAAGAGTCTTAGAGAATACAAGTGCAAGTAGTACGTCAGAGTCTAAGTCACTTCAAGTGTTAAAATATCAGGAGAAAGAGAAACAAAAATCTTTGAAGGGAAGAATCCTTTCATTTTTGAGGTTGAGTGGACGAGATCCGCCCGAGGAGGAGAAAACCTTTCCTAGCCTCCAGGTAGTGCAAGCGTTAACCCCTGAAATCCTTTGGATTTCATGTATTCTGAGGTTTCTGTGTGTTTTGTGAAAAGGAGGAAAGTTCCCAAAGTTCCGAGAATCGGAGAAGATCTGGACTATCCAAATTGTGAGGACACATGTCCACAGATCCCGAGTAGTTTAGAATTTTGGCAATTCAAAAGAATTGACATGTAGCTGCAACAGTGTGTGTGACTCCTGAAGTTACGAAGCCTAAAATGAATCCTAACCATTGATGCAGAGAGACACGTGTCGACAGATCTCGAAGTTTGGAGATTTGGTACTCTGGAGGAATGGAGGTGTAAGTCTATTTAGGTTGAGAACTTCGAAAGGACCGAAGGCCGGAGTAGATCCAAATAGACCATTTACAAGGATAGTTAGACCGTTGATCACACCCTTCGTGAGTTTTACAGATCAACACTCCAGAGGATATGAAGTGTTGAGTTGTGGAAGGCTCCAAAGAACAAAGTACAGATCCACCATTTATCTGAGGCAAGTGCCAGTCATCTGATCTATCAATTCATAGTTTGCGAGTTCGAGGTAGTTGCAAGTTGGAGCGGGTAAACCTCCCAAAGTGTGGAGGCCTGAAATATCTATAAGTTGTATATCTCAGCATACACTAAGAGCCATTGATCCTTGCCATTGTTTGGCCATTCACATATTCGACGTTCAAGAAAATCGTGAGTTGTTATTGTTGGAGATCCCAAAGCCCAAAGTCCCAAATTCCTCGTAGAAGTGGAAAGTTAGCCCATGATTTTGGCTCGGTGTCATGTGCAAGACTTTGTTAGAGTGTTAGGACCCTCGTGAATGTATAATTATGCATAGGGAAGAGGGATAAGGCCTGTGGTATAAGATTTCGAGGGCTCAAAAAAATCCTGAGAGCTAATTCGTCTCCCTACTATGAACAATCCTAGACCAGAGGTTGTGCGAGCCCCAGGAGGTGGTGGGTGTTTGCATAAATTGGTATCAAAGCATATAATTTGTCCACAGATAGCAGGAAAAGGAAGAAGACTTGGAATCATGTTGCCAAGAAGACCCAGAGACAGACCAATGGTCAATGCAACCATGGAAGAGCAGATGAGACAACTTCTTGCAAGGTTGGACACTATGGAGACAACACAAAGAAGAGCACGTGATGTTGGTGATGTCAGTGAAAATGAAAATGAAGAAGTAGAAGTAGAAGAAGTTTTAGGAGAACAAGAAGTAGAGGAGCGACTATTGAGAGCTGTTGTCAAGCTGGGAACCAAAGTAAAAATAGAAGTCCCAATGTATGAGGGTAATTTAAATGTGGAGGAATTGCTTGACTGGGTAAGTGCTTTAGATAAGTACTTCGATTATGAGGAGATTTATGATGAGAACAAGGTGAAGCATGTTGTGAACAGATTGAAAGGACATGTAGAGTTATGGTTGGATGAATTGAAAACTGATAGAAGATGAAAAGGTAAGTCTAAAATTAAGAGTTGGGATAGAATGGTAGCTAAATTGAAAGCTAAGTTCATACCCAAATATTATCAAGTGATTTTTTTTAGAAAGCTACAAAATATGAGACATAAAGGTTTGTCGGTGAAAGAATACACTGAAGATTTTTACAAGCTAAACATCAGAGTAGGACATAGAGAGAATGATGAAGAAAAAGTTTGCAGGTACATTAATGGCCCGAGATATGAAATATAGGATGAAATCAACATGATGACAATGAGAATGGTGGAAGATACTTATCAAGTATCCCTAAAAGTAGAAGAAAAGTTGGCTAGAAAAAAAAGTCAACAAAACAGAGGAAAAATTCAAAGTAGAGGTACAGGCACAGTCAAAGAAAAGTTCCAGAAGCCCAGACCAGAAGTTGGAAGATATCATAGTCAAAAAGAGAGAGGAGGAAGTTCTAGAGGAGGACACTATGGTGGAAGAAACTCTTTCCCCAGAGGAAGCTGAAGAGGCAAAGGAGGAGAATTGAAGTGTTATGCTTGTGGAAAGACAAGACACATGTCTTGAGAATGTCCCGAGAGGAAGAATACATGAAGAGTAGAAGCTCACATTTCTGAAGTACAATGGAAGAATGTGGAGACAAAGATGAAGTTAGAAGTTGTAGAAGAAGGAAGATCACTCATGATGAGGAAATTTCTCATGAAGCCAGATAAAGAGGAAAGAGAACTAGTTCATAGGAACAATTTGTTCATAACTGCTTTTTGGTTGTGGAGCATGATTATCTTCCTGATTCAGAGGTCTTTGTTTTTAGTTGTATTTATACCCCATGAAGACTTTACACCCCAGAAGAATGTACACTCTTCCATGAGGGGGAGTGCAGAGGGGGGCTACCTCCTCTGTGGGGTCCGAGGGTGAAGACCCTGAAGGAAAAATTGCCTTGTAAATGTATATTGTAATTTCATTGTAAATATGGAACGTTCATTATAAGGTTGCAGATCTGACGATAGAAGTTATGTTAGGGTTTTTTTCCCTAGAAGACAACCCTCTTTTATGAGGGAAATGTATTGCGGCTATGCATTATTATGAATATTGTATTCTGAGTGAGGAGACTGTGAGAGAAAGAAGAGGAAGTTACAACGGGTGTGTTGTAGGTTGTATCCCTTCATTTGTTGGATAATAATAATGGAAGGACCTGGCAATTTCTTCATTGGACTTATCTCACACTGGGTGAATCACGTATATCTGTGTCTCTAGTGTATTGTATATCTTCTGTGTTTTATTTCCGCATTTGTTTTATTTTATTGCTCTACGATCCTATTTTTCTAACACTGCTTGCAAGACCAGGGATAGGGTATGCAAGGTAGTTATATATAGTGGGAGTACTGATAATTTAGTATCCACAAAGATGGTGGATAAGCTGAAGCTAGAGACAAATGCACATCCGAATCCATACAAAGTATCATGGTTGTAGAAAGGACATCAAGTAATGGTAAGTCAACAATGCAAAGTTGAGTTTAAGATAGGATATTATAATGATGAAGTTATGTGTGATGTCATACCTATGGATTTTTGTCATGTTCTGTTGGGAAGACCATGGAAATATGACAGGAATTTCATACATGATGGGAGGAAGAACACTTATACCCTAGAGAAAAATGGATGTATGCATATGTTGTTTTCAATAGAAGATAAAGGAGTCAAAGAAGAATATAGTGCAATTATACTTCTTATGAGTGGGAAGGAACTCTTGAAAGAAGTCAAGAGGGAACATGAAATGCAATTTGTTTTTGTAGGTAAGCCGAGAGTCATTCTCACAAGCGCTTATATGAATGATTTGCATGTAGAAGTCCAAGAGTTATTGGATGAGTTCATTGATATTGTGGTGGATGAGTTACCTCACTCTTTACCGCCCATCAAGAGTATTAGTCATCATATTGACCTTATTATAGGAGCAAGTTTGCCAAATAAAGAAGCATACAGATTAAAACCTTGAGAGAATGAAGAGGTAAAGAATCAAGTCCAAGAATTGTTAGATAATGGTTTGATCAAAGAAATTTTGAGGCCATGTGTTGTACCAACTGTGTTGAGTCCAAAGAAATATGGAGGTTAGAGAATGTGCATAGATTCAAGAGCCATCAACAAGATAACCATCATGTATAGATTTCCTTTACCCATAATAGATGATTTAATGGATTGTTTGAGTGGAGCTAGTTATTTTTCCAAGATATACTTGAAGAGTGGTTATCATCATATAAGGATGAGAGAGGGAGATGAATGAAGACCACATTCAAGACAAATGAAGGGTTGTATGAATGGCTTGTTATGCCATTTGGATTAACAAATTCCCCAAGTACATTTATGAGGTTGATGAATGAAGTACTCAAAGATTTAATTGGTAAGTTTGTAATTGTTTATTTGGATGATATCTTAATCTTCAGTAAGACTGAAGAGGAGCACTTGAGACATATGAATATGGTGTTTAGGAGGTTGCAACAAGAGAAGTTGTTAGTAAATTTGAAGAAATGTTCTTTCATGAAAACAAAAATTATATATTTGGGGTTCATAATCTCTTCAAATGAGTTGAAGATGGATCCAAAGAAGGTTAGGGAAATCAAATATTGGCCTTCTCCAAGATGTGTATTCGAGGTAAGAAGTTTTCATGGGTTGAAAAGTTTTTATAGGAAATTCCTTAGGAATTTCAACAGTGTTTGTGCACCTATACTGGACACCATAAGGAAGGATCATAAGTCTTTTAATTGGACAGAAGAGGCTAAAAAGGGATTTAGAGTGTTAAAAACCAAGATAACAGAACAACCTATTCTATTTCTGCCAAATTTTAAGAAGACATTTCAAGTTAAGTGTGATGCAAGTGGAGTAGCCATTGATGCAATTTTGAGTCAAGACAATAAGCCTGCTACTTATTTCAATGAGAAGATGAATGATGTTAAAAGGAAGTATTCCACATATGATAAGGAATTTTATGTTGTGATTCAAGCTTTGAAAAAATGGAGGCACTATCTTATTCCGAAAGAGTTTGTTTTATATTCTCACAATCAAGCATTGTAGTTTATAACCAAACAAGAGAAGTTGGACCAGAGACATGCCAAATGGGTATAATTCATGCATAATTTTACTTTTGTTATTAAGAATATTAGTGGAAGCACTAGCAAAGTTGTTGATGATTTGAGCAAGAGATGTTTGATCTTGTAGGAATATCAAGTGGAGATCTTAGGATTTGAACACCTCAAGGAGATGTATCAGGAAGATCCAAATTTCAAAGAATCTTATGAAGCATGTGAGAATCCTTTGCTGAGGGACATAAATCAGTGGATGGAATTTCTGATGCAAGGTGGAATGTTATTCAAAGGACGTCAATTGTGTATCTTGAAATTCTCAATGAGGGATAACTTGTTGAAGGAAAAGCATAGTACAGGTTTGGTTGGACACTTTGGCCATGATAAAACATTTGCACAATTGAGTTCTTCATATTACTGGCCAGGTATGAGATCTGATGTAATGAAATTTGTGGACAGGTGTAGAAACTACTAGTATGATAAGGGAAAACATCAAAACACTGGATTGTATCAACCATTTCCTATTTTAGGTAGACCATGGGATGCTATAAGTATGAAATTTGTTCTAGAATTGCCTAGAACCTAGAGAGGAAGTGATTCAATATTTGTAGTGGTCAATAGATTTTTGAATATGACACATTTCATTCTGTGTCACAAAACCAACAATGCTACTCACATAACAAATTTATTCTTCAAGGATATTGTGAGATTACATGGGTTGCCAAGGAGCATAGTTTCATATAGAGACACTAAGTTTGTGGGGCACTTTCGGAGAACATTGTGGAAGAAGTTGGGGACAAGTTTGTCTTTTAGTTCAACATATCATCCTCAGACGGATGGACAAACTGAAGTGGTGAACTGAAGTTTAGGAAACCCGTTGAATATTTTGGTCTCTGACCATAACATCCAGTGGGATCAAATTCTTCCCCAAGCAGATTTTGCATATAATGACTCACCAAATAGGAGAATTGGTAAGAGCCCATTCCAGATAGTGTATGTGATGCATCCAAGAGGAAATTCTGAGTTGAGAGATTTGGGATGAGAGGAGTTCTTAAGCACAGGAGTAGAGGATTTTTCTATAGAGACACAAAAATTACATGATCAAATTAAGGGACAACTACAGAATAGCAACCAGAAGTACAAGAGTAGGGTAGATCAGAGAAGAAGAAAGGTAAAATTCGAAGTTGGATATCATGTTTTGGCACACCTGAGGAAGGAGAGATTTATGAAAGTAAAATATAACATGTTGAATATGAAAAATATAGGACCCTGTAAGATCCTAAGAAAATTTGTTGTGAATGCTTATGAGATTGAGCTTCCATAGGACATTGGAATATCACCAATATTCAATGTAGAAGACCTATATCCTTACAGGGTGGATGATACATAAGGAAAAGATGATCATGAGGAGGTTCAGTGGAAACAAAATATGCCCATAGTAGAGAAGCCACAGATAGAGAAGATCTTAGATCAGAGGATTTCTAAGAAGAAGGAAAATTTATTTTGAGTATCTGGTTAAGTGGAAAGATCATCTAGCAGAAGATGCCAATTGGATTACTAAAACTGATATCCAGAAGCATGGAAAGACAGTGCAGGATCTCATGGACATGAATCCATGAATCTTTTTGTCCATAGGAGTATGATGCAGGAGCATGGTCAACAACGTACATCAAGCCGAGTAGAGGACAACTTTGCATCAAGCGTGCGTTCAAAATGTGTTTAAACCCAAGGAGAGTGCAACATTTTAATATTTGGAAAATATTGTAATTAAAAGAGATTTTAATTTTTTGAGGCTTGAGCCATTACATGAGATCACCGAAGGTTGTAATTATCTTAATTAGTTGTAGGATTATACAAATATTGAGTAGTGACTCCTATTTGGGTTGTAAATTCCATTTATTGTAATAAGACTAGTAAGAGAATGCTTTGATTATGACATAGCACTGAGTAGTGGGAAGGAAGGCTCGAGAAGCCCCTATGTGTATAAATATATGTAATCTATGCCCAAATGAGGCTATTTAAGACAATTGCATTTTGTTGTTGAAGTTTATTGTAAATTGATGTAAAGGAGAAGTTGAGAGCTGCAAGAGAACATTTGTAAATTCTTTGTTGAAGGAATATAATATAGAAGGATTGTTCTCGAATTCTCAGTTTGCATATCCATGAGTTAATTAGGTAATGTGTGTTATTTTTCTTTCTGTGTTGTTATGCTTGTGTGTGCATTTTATGAATAATTGAATGAACCTATAGGGTTCTATAAGTTTCAATTGTTTCTCTTCTGAAGCATTGGTTCAAGGAGTGCTCCGTAGCCACACAAGGAGTGTGAAGGAAGATTTGTTTTTAGACTCAGAAGCTCATAATAGATAATGTGAAATTGTGTAGAGCGAGTGAAAATAGTGCACATACACTCAGTGGAGTATAAAAGCTCGAGAAGACCCTTGCAAGGTGTGCACAGGGCCAACACTTAGTCAAGTGTTGAAGAGTCTTAGAGAATACGAGTGCAAGGAGTGTGTCAAAGTCTAAGTCACTTTGAGTGTTAAAAGCTCATGAGAAAGAGAGACCAAAATCTTTGAAGGGAAGCATCCTTTCATTTTTGAGGTCGAGTGGACGAGATCCACCAGAGGAGGAGAAAATATTTCCTAGCTGCCAGATATGGGAAAGTAGCACGGGTGTTAACCCCTAAAATCCTTCGGATTTCGCGTATTCATAGGTTTCTGTGTGTTTTGCGCAAAGGAGGCAAGTTTCTAATGTCCCAGGAATTAGAGAAGATTTGGATTATCCAAATTGTGAGGACACGTGTCCATAGATCCAGAGTAGTTCGGAAGTCCGGCAGTTCAGAAGAATTGAAGTGTAGTTGCAAGAGTGTGTGTGACTCCCAAAGTTCCGAAGCCCGGAACAAATCCTAACCACTGATGGAGAGAGCCACATGTGTCGACAGATAACAAATTTTGTAGATTTGGTACTCCAAAGGAATGGAGGTGTAAGTCTATTTGGGTCGAGAACTCCCGAAGGCTCGAAGGCCGGAGTAGATCCCAATCAACCATTTACGAGGAAAGGTGGATCGTTGATCACTCCCTTCGCGAGTTCGCCAGTTCGAGACTCCGGAGGATCTGACGTGTTGAGTTGTGGAAGGCTCCGAAGCTCAAAGTGCGAAGTATAAATCCACCGTTGATCTGAGGCAAGTGCCAGTCGTCTGATCTATCAATTCAGAGTTTGTGAGTTTGGGGTAGTTACAGGTTGGAGCTGGTAAACCTCCTGAAGCACAAAGGCATGAAATATATGTAAGTCGTAGATCTTGGCATACACTAAGAGTCATTGATCCTTGCCATTGTTTAACCATTCACATATTTGACGTTTGGAAAAATTGTGAGTTGTTATTATTGGAGTTCTCGAAGCCCAAAGTCTAGAATTCTTCACAAAAGTGAAAATTTAGCCCACAGTTTTGGCCCAGGGTCACGTGGAAGACTCTGTTAGAGTGTTAGGACCCTCACGAATGTAGAATTACATGCATGGAAGAGGGATAAGGCTCATGGTATAAGATTTTGAGGGCTCGACATGAGCTCGAGAGATAATTTGTCTCCCTATTGTGAACGATCCTAGACTGGGAGGTCGTGTGAGCCTTAGGAGGTGGTGGGGGTTTGTGTCAAGTGGGGAAGCTATCAATACAGTATGATTCTGTTTGAACTAAAGAATGCACCTGTAGTCTTTTTTATATTTGTGGTCTCAACTTTTAAGGAATTTATTCATAAGTTTCATGAAGTATACTTAGATTATTGGATTGTGTTTAGTTTACTAAAGGATCACATAGAATTACTCAGGTTAATGTTGGATAGATGCAGACAATGACAGATTTCACTAAATTTGAGGAAGTGTATTTTTTGCGCACCTTTTGGAATATTGTTTGGCTGTGTGGTCTGCAAGCAAGGATTACTAATGGATCCTGCCAATATTGCATTAATTATGGATTTACAACCACCTACATCAATCAGACAACTGATGGAAACTCTGGGTCTCATATGATATTATAGGAAGTTTATCAAAGGTTATAAATTACAATACCTATGGAGAAGTTGTTGAAGAAGGAAACAAAGTTCCAATGGAATGAAGACCATCAGAAGGGTTTGGACACCTTAAAACAAAAATTAGTGACCGCATTGATTTTGATCTTTCCATATTGGAACAAGGAATTCCATGTTCATGTAGATGTGTCATCCATAACTTTGGGCACAATATTGTCTCAAATAAGGGAAGGATACATAGATCACCCAATTTCTTTTGCAAGTAGGAAATTTTCCATGACAGAGAATTATTACACTACAATGGAACGAGAAGGATTAGCAATGGTATATGCGCTACATAAGTTTAGACATTATTTATGGGGTTCTCACTTTAATACGTACACAGACCATTCTACACTAAAATACTTAGTGAAGAAGCCAATGTTGAGGGGGGGAGAATATGCAGGTGGTTACTGATGTTTCAAGAATACGATTTTGAGGTTGTTGTGAAACCAAGTGTAACACACCCACTACGAAAATCAAAATTTTTGTTGATTTCTTGAGGATCAAAATCCCCGAATTACTCATGGGGGGCCTAGCATCTGCTAGTTCCTCATATGTTCACCTCCATGTGGTTGTGGGTCACGACTATGGGCTAAATCAACACGATGTCTCTTTTCACTTCGCAACTCAGTGCTACTAGAACATCGAGTCTTTCGACTCTGCAAACCCTGAAGCTTGAAAACAGTGAAATGTCGAACCCCAATAGGGCTAGCGAATGGAAAGTTTCCTTTTTGGGTCTTGTCCTCGTGACCACGTTCCATGACCACGCGCTTAAACCGGTAAATCCCTTACCAGCCTTTCGCAATTCAGGAAATCATGATGTATGACTTCTTCCTTTCCCATTTAAATCCCCAAAATCCATGAAGTCTCCCATGTTTCCCTCCAAAGGGAGATCAACGGCTGTAAGCCTCCCCTGATTCGATGGTATGGATCCTTTCAGGGTTTCGGTACTTGGGAGTTTGAAATGCAATGACTCCAAGACTCCTTGTCTTTTAAATCTCTGAATTCTGTTATGGAAATTTGTGTAAGAGATCAACGACTCTTAAGAGTGTGGATCCAACGGTCCATAGGATTTCGGGACTTTTCCCTGAATTATGACCACTCACTGTGCATCTCCTTTGATAGAAAGTCTAGATTCCTTCGAGACTTCTCTTTTCTATTACCAAGCATGTTGGGATTTCGGGTATCAGGATTTCACGATTTGCGAAGGCAAGGTTTCTTGCCCTTTGGTTTCCTAGATGTCGAAATGCTGAAACATCGACCAGTAGCCACGTGTCCCTTCGATGGATGGAAACGACCTTCAACCAAGATCAACGGTCATGATCTTTTTGGGATGATCAATGGTCATGATCGAATCCCGACTTTGCTTAATATCGTTCACACCTCACGCCATTTCGGGGTTTCGCTGATCGAGATTTCGCAACTCGGGAAGACAAGGGTTCTTGCCCTTTGGTTTCCTGGGTGCTGAAATGCCGAAGCGCTTACCAGCAACCATGCGTGCTCTAGAGATGGATGGTCTAGGTACTTCCATGGACCATGGGGTCTATGGTCCCGATTCCTTCATCTCTTGCAAGGGTAAAAGGGTTCGTGTCATTAATGCCTGCATCTCTTCCTCAAATCTAACAGTTGTTACAAACCTTGGGATCCTCCGAAGGGATCATGTTCGTGCATTGCTTGCAAAGGCGGAGAGGGGTTGAGGAACTATCATCCATGTTCCTTCCCCACCTCCAACAGTTGTTACGAACCTTGGATCCTCTGAGAGGATCTCATCCGTTAATCAAGACTTAAACTTATTCTAACATTTTGGGAGTTCACCAGTCGAAGTTTCGGGACTTATCAATCACGAGAGTCCAACCTCTTGTCAATGGGACTCTTGAACTCCTGATTTGCGAAATCCCGATGGGCTCTTTCTTTCAGGATTCTCCTGAGATTCTAGATTACTGCCACATATCCTCCCTTAGATGGACGGTCCTCGTTGTTTCACGATTTCGCGACTTGTGACCCCTAGTGACGCAAATCCTCTGTCAACTCGAATCTCTGGTATCTGAAATACCGATGGACTCTCAATCTTTGCCACGTGTCCTTCACAGATGGACGGTCTATATTGTTTTACGATTTTGCGACTTGCGACCCCTAGTGACGCAAATCCTTTGTCAACTCGATTCCCTGGTATCCGAAATATCGATGGACTCTCGATCTCCGCCATGTGTCGTTCACGGATGGATGGTCCAGATCTATATCGGGACTTTAACCATGGAGTGTCCCGATCTCTTGTCATCAGGATTCCCAGAATCCTGAACTCTGAATCCTCGATACCGACTCCTCTCTCGGGACTTTCGCCCTTGTTCACGGGGGCTTAACCCTTATGCATTTCCTAACAGATCCAACGACTGTCGTGTTTTCTAGCTAAGATATGATGGCTCAGATCTGTCCCACGTCGTGCACTCTCCCCCTACTCTCTGGACGTGGAAAAACCAATGGTCCAAATACTCCCAAATCCCTTGGGGATCTAAGGTCCTGATTTCCTCGCTACCCACTAAAATAAAAGAAAAGGGGTAAGGCATGTAACACCCTTGTTTCTTCTGCCAATCTAACGGTTGTGAATGACTGTAGATCTTTCAAAGGGATCTCATCCGTCAATCGATACTTATCCTTACGCTACTACTTCAGGATTTCAAGAGGATCATTCTTCCTCGTACAGGGTTGCTAAGACTTGCGCATTCAAGTCCTTTTTTCAGGTTCTTGGTAAACTTTTCCAAGAAGGGTATCTTTGTGGAGATATCTATTCCGGGGCATTCCTAGAGACAGATAAGGGGAAACAAATTCTCGAGAACGGACTGGAAGTCTAACTTGGTTCAACTTATGCATAGTTAAATTTATCTATCAACATAAGCCATGCGTGGTTTTTCTGTTACAAGCATACATCTACCCTTTCTTATGAAAACACTGCACAAATAGTCTTATACTATAATCATTCACAATTTCACAGTTTATGAGCATATATGTCATCATATGAATTTCAAGATGCAAGATGTAAAACACTTATTAGAAATAACACAGGAAGTGAGTGCAACTGCTCAGAGGGGTGCTCATTTCCACCCAACCGTAGGCTCAACTATTCTGATAGGATTTACAACTAGCCACCCCCGAGCTGAGACCATGATGTTGCGAGACTGTGTCTCAGTTTGCAAGTGATCGAGAACGAGGGTTACTCTACCCCTTCTCTGCTATCACTCACTCTGCATATCTCCAGAGTTCTCTTCCTCCCCTCACGTCTGCCCCAATCGCTTCTCCTCACGCCTTATCCTCTTGCGAGGTTGCGTGTGGTGCAATTTCCTGTGCACTGGTCAGGCTTGATGGCTCTACGGATGGGTAGTTCACCCCCCCATCCCTCATTAATTCCTGAGGAGCCATCTACCTACCAGTCCTGCGAGACATTTAATTCGGGGCCAACGAGCCACTCTTGGTTCTCCAAGCCAGTGAAGTCCAAATATGGTATTGTTTTCGGTGGAAGTTAATGCCACCATTCTAGGTGCCTTCCACTGCCTTTCTCCAGCCATCGTGGTCTCTTTTTCAGCATATCCCCTCTCAGCAGTCCTACAATATATATATATATATATATATATATATAATATTATTCACATTCATCGACCTTTTCTACAAGGTCCATTCACATCACACATTCACATTTCCGAGTTTGCCACAGGCCAGTCCAATTATTTTTACAATCTGGGGGAACAGGGTGTTACAATTCCCTCCCCCTTAAAGGAACATCATCCTCGATGTTCTTATCTATTAACATGAAATGCATGTACAAAAGTAAACAAAATCGGATATGCCTGTTTCATGGCATCCTCTATTTCCCATGTAGCCTCATCTGGGCCAAAATGTTTCCATTGCACCTTGACCTGTGCAATGGTTTGGTTCCGGAGTGGGGTTTCCTTTCTGTCCAGTATGCATCAGGGTTCTGGTAGAAATTTTCCCTCTAGTTCCACCTGGATCACAGACCAATCAATTATATGGTTAGCATCATGTACATATTTCTTCAATAACAAAACATGGAAAACACTATGTGCTTTTACTGTGGGAGGAAGTGCTAGCCTATAGGCTACAGGTCCCACTCTATCTAGAACCTCAAAGGGTCCACAATACCAAGGTGCCAACTTGGCACAAGCTCCCATTTTCAGGGAACTCTTCCTGGGCCTAACTCTGATATATACATGATCTCCCACTTTGAACTCTCTTGGAGTTCTCTTTTGGTCGGAATAATTTTTCTGTCAGTTTTGAGCGACCTTCATGCTTTGTTTCATCTGAGTTACCTTCTATTCCATTTATTTCAACATGTCCGGTCCAAAATAAATCCTGTTTACAGGATTACTCCAGCTGACTGGAGTATTACACGATCTACCATAGAGGACTTCGAAGGGACTCATCTTTAAGGATGCTTGGTAGCCGTTGTTGTAGGCGAATTCTACCAGTGGCAGGTAGTCTTCCCACTTCTTGGGTTGATGCATTACATGCATTCTTAGCATGTCTTCAATTACTTGGTTCACTCTTTCCATCTATCCGTCAGTTTGAGGGTGATAGGCAGTGCTAAACAACAATTTGGTCTCTAAACCAACCATCAATGATTTCCAAAAGTTAGAGGTAAATTTCGTGTCTCTGTCAAACACGATCTCTTTCGTCATACCATGCAGTCTGAATATCTCCTTCATGAACACATGGGCGATATCGATTGCTTTGCAGGTTGATTTGACAGGGATGAAATGAGTAGACTTGCTCAATTTATCCACCACTACCATAATGGCATCATTATGTTTGGTTGAGGTTGGTAATCCAGTGATGAAATCCATGGAGATGGTTTCCCATTTCCAATCTGGGATTGGTAAAGGTTGCAATAATCTTGTTGGGTGTCGATGTTCTGCTTTAACCTACTAGCACTCTATGCATTTGGCTAAGTACTTGGCTATGTCTTTCTTCATTCCAGGCCAATAAAATTGTCTCCTGGTGGCAATGATCATTTTCTGCTATCCTGGATGACTGGAGTAGGGTATTTTATGTAGTTCATCTAGTATGAACCTCCTCAAGTCATCACAATTTGGAATATATAGTCTATTTCTGTAAGTGAGCAGACCTCCTTCGGTCATCTGGTAGCCTTCATATTTTACTCCAGTGGGTTCTTGCTGTAGGTACATGGCCACGGTCTTGACAAAGGGATCTATTTCTTATGTGTTTCTGATTCTTTCCTTGACTTCTGTCTCACAGGTGCTCACTGTTGCCAGGTGAATTGTTTTCATACTTTTTACTAAGGGCATTGACCACCCTATTTTCCTTTCCTTTAATGTGTTTTATTTAGAAATCAAACTCGCTAAGGAGGGCCATCCACCTAGCTTGTTTAGCATTGAGATTTGCTTGATCAAACAAGTATCACAATCCACAGTGATCTGTCATAAGTACAAATTTTCTTCCGAGGAGGTAATGCCTCCACATTTTCAAGACATGCACTATGGCAGCTAGTTCTAGATCATGGGTCACATAGTTGACTTCATGCTCATTCAATTTTTGGGATTCATAGCAGATCACACTTCCTTCCTGCATAAGGACTCCTCTGATCCCTTCCTTACAGGCATCGGTGCACACGAGGAAGTCAGCTTCTGGATCGACGATCTTTAGTATGGGTTCATGGGTCAATAGATGTTTCAAGGTTTGAAATCTTTCTTCACATTTCCGTGTCCACATGAATTTTGTCCCCTTCTTCTAGAGGGTAGTGATTGGAAAACCAATCTTGGAGAATCCTTTTATAAATCTTCTATAGTATCCTGCTAATCCCATAAAGGATCTGATATCTGAAACATCCTTCGGGGTAGGCCATTCCATGATACACCTGATTTTGTTAGGGTCTACTACTACTCCTTCGGAGAGAACATGGCCTAAGTAATGTATTTCCTTTTGGAAGAATTCACATTTGTTGAATTTGGCATAGAGTTGATGTTCTCTTAGCACTTGCAGCACAAGTCTAAGATGCTCTTCATTGTCTTCTCTATTCTTAGAGTAGATTAATATGTCATCAATAAAAACTAGCACAAATTTATCTAGAAATTTACTGAGTACATTGTTCATCAAGCACATAAAAGTGGTAGGGGCATTGGTTAACCCAAATGGCACTACCACAAAGTCATAGTGACCATACCGTGTCCGGAAGGTAGTTTTATGGATGTCTTCATCCTTGATTCAGACTTGATGGTATCCCGACCTCAAGTCAATCTTTGAGAAAATAGACATGCCTCCCAACTGATCGAACATATCATCGATCTTGGGCAAAGGGTACTTGTTCTTTATGGTTACCTTATTGAGTTGTCTATAATCTATACATAGTCTAAGGGTGCTGTCCTTCTTTTTCACAAACAGGACTGGTGCTCCCCATGGAGACACGTTGGGTCGAATATAGCCTTTATCCATCATTTCTTTTAATTGCAATTTGAGTTCAACTAACTTGGGTGTGCTCATCCGGTAGGGTGTCTTAGACACCAACACCGCTCCTGGTGCAAGTTCTATCGAGAAGTCTATGTCCCTTCTTGGAGGTAGACCCGGTACCTCTTCCGGAAACACATCTCTATATTCTCTCAGGATAGGGTGATCGTCAGGGCTTGGTTTATCACCTTCGATTGTTTTCAACACCTGTATTGCATATAGGGGACATCCCTTTTGGAAATACTTTCCCATTTGTAGGGCTGATATTTGTCTCACCAAGACGGGTTTTCGGATCCCTTGAAGGGTTATTCTTCTCCCTTCTTTACTTACACACTCTAAGGTTTTATGTTAATAGTCTAGTCTATCTTTATGGGCAGCTATCCAGTCCATATTGATCAACAGATCATATGATCCCAGGGCTAATATGTTAAGGGTTGCTTGGGTGGGGAATTCACCCAACATTAATTGGCAGGCTGGTATAACCTCTACTATCTTCCTTTTGGTGCCAGTGGCTAACTGTACCAACCATGGATTGGTATGTTTTTGTGGCTGTAGTTTACACTTATCAACAACTTTAGGGGCTATATAACTCAAATTTGAACCAGGGTCAATCAAAACAAACACTAGATGGTTGAAAATCATACCTTCTATTTCCACTACTGAAGCTTGATGGTCAGCTTGGTTATTATCCAAGGCTGCATAAATTTGTGGCACACTCCTGGCCACATCATTGACGGTAGTAGTTTCCTGGATGTTATAAATCCTCCGACTATTCTGTTGTTGGTGTGGATAGTCTCTCAGGAGATGTTCCTCTCCACAACCCCAACATTTCAGAGGTTCTCTCTTGGTGTTATCCACCTTCACTGGTACAGGTCCATAATTTTTGTTTCGACCCGATGAGGGAAAGTTCTGCTGGTGTACACTTCGGGCTGGAAAGTTCATTCTTGGGTTCTTCTTGTAGTTCTTAAATCCTGGGAATTTGATCCCCTTTTTCTGAAATCTTGAACTATTCTTTGGTTTCCATCCTTCACGAGGTTCTGCTCAATGCCCAAACTGTTCATGACAATAGGTTGCCTTTCGAATGGTGCCTTCTAGGGTCTTTGGCTAATCAAATTCAATTCTATTCCAATATTCTTTGGGTAGCCCACTGATGAAGCATTGAACCTTTACCTTTTCTACTTTTATATAAGGTACATACCTCAACAAGTCGAGGAATCTATTAACATATTCTTCTATAGTAAGTTGTCCCAGTTTGAGTTCATAAAACTCTCTAGTCTTTTCGTCGAAATATTTTTTCGACAGATACTTCTTCTGGAAGTAATTCTCAAATCGTTTCCAAGACAGGTCCTCTTCGCGAACCCCTTTCACATTCTTAAGGTCTTCCCACCAAATGGAAGATTTTCCGTTCAAGTTGAAGGTGGCCACTCAGGCCTTCATATTTTCTGAAAAGTCATGGACTCTAAAATACTTCTTTAGTCCAAGCAACCAGGCCTCTGCTTCCTCTCCCTTCTTTATTTCACCGTTGAAGGATGGTGCTTTGGCCTTTCTGAATTCTTCGAATTTTTGACCTTTGGAAGACTTTTGCTTCTTTTGTTTTCTTCAGGGATAGGAATTGGTTCTACTGCTAGAAGAGCCATTTGAATTGCCAGCTTCCTTCTCAGAGGAATCATCCGACACTTGTCCTTTACCTCTGGGGTGGACCTTTTTCGAGGTGCTCCTCTCAGTGTGGCCACTGATATGACCATGTTTCTAAGTTTCAGGTTCATGCTACATTTGTCTTTGTAGATCAGATAAACTCTGCAGTAAAACTGTGTTAATTTCTATTTGTTTTTCTTGTTCCTTCATCATCCTTTCATTGTCAGCCTTGCAGCTTTGTAATTCGACCATGAGACTCCTCACAGTCTCGAATAGATCTGGAGGGGTCCCTACTGCCCTTCTTTCGTCAAACTCTTCATCTCTATTGTGGGAGCCCTCTCCCACTTCATGGTGAGTCACCATACTATGTGTTGATAATTTCCCATGGTTGATCTTCCGCTTGTGTGCAAAGACAAACACTAGTTGATAGTCAATAGTTAGATACATTTTTATAACCCGCAAAAAATTCATATTTCTTTCACATGCATACACAGTCGGGTTTTCATTTCGGACTTTGACCTTTTTGAATTCAGAGGGTTAAGATAGAGGGTTACTCTTTTTAAGAGTGTTCCGAACGGAGCTTCTACGCAACTTGTTCATGAGCCCAAGCAGGTTGAGTGTTGTAACCATGCTCTGATACCAATTTGTAGCACACCCACTACGAAAATCAAAATTTTCGTCGATTTCTCAAGGATCAAAATCCCCAAATTACTCACGGGGGGCCTAGCATCCGCTAGTTCCTCATATGTTCACCTCCATGTGGTTGTGGGTCACGACTACAGGCCGAACCATCATGGCGTCTCTTCGCACTTCGCAACTCAGTGCTACTAAAACGTCGAGTCTTTCGACTATGCAAACCCCGAAGCTCGAAAACAGTGAAACGCTGAACCCCAACAAGGCTAGTGAATGACAAGTTTCCTATTTGGGTCTTGTCCTCATGACCACGTTTCATGACCACGCGCTTAAACCGGCAAAGCCCTTACCGGCCTTTTGCGATTCGAGAAATCACGATGCATGACTTCTTCCTTTCCCATTCAAATCCTCGAAAACCATGAAGTCTCCCAAGTTTCCCTCCAAAGGGAGATCAACAGCTGTAGGCCTCCCTTGATCCGATGGTATGGATCCTTTCAGGGTTTCAGTACTCGGGAGTTCGAAATGAAACGAATCCAATACTCCTTGTCTTTTAAATCTCCGAATTCTGTTATGGAAATTTGTGTAAGAGATCGATGGCTCTTAAGAGTGTGGATCCAATGGTCCACGGGATTTCGAGACCTTTCCCTGAACTCTGACCGCTCACCGCACGTCTCCTTTGATGGACGGTCTAGATTCCTTTAAGACTTCTCTTTTCTATTACCAAGCACATCGGGATTTCGGGTATCGGGATTTCACGATTTGCGAAGGCAAGGTTTCTTTCCCTTTGGTTTCCCAGATGCCGAAACGCCGAAACGTCAACCATCAGCCACATGTCCCTTTGATGGACGACGACGACCTTCAGCCAAGATCATCGGTCGTGATCTTTTTGGGATGATCAACAGTCATGATCGAATCCCAGCTTTCCTTAATCTCGTTCACACCTCACGCCATTTCGGGGTTTCAGTGATCAGGGTTTCACGACTCGTGAAGACAAGGGTTCTTGCCCTTTGGTTTCCTGGGTGCCGAAATGCCAAAGCACTTACCAACAGCCACATGTGCTCTATAGATGAATGGTCCAGGTACTTCCATGGACCATGGGGTCTATGGTCCCAATTCCTTAATCTCTTGCAAGGGTAAAAGGGGTCGTGTCATTAATGCCTACATCTCTTCCTCAAATCTAATGGTCGTTACAGACCCTGGGATCCTCCGAAGGGATCATGTTCGTGCATTGCTTGCAAAGGAAGAGAGGGTTCGAGGAACTATCATCCACGTTCCTTCCCCACCTCCAACGGTTGTTACAGACCTTGGATTCTCTGAGAGGATCTCGTCTTTTAATCGATACTTAAACGTATTCTAACATTTTGGAAGTTCACCAGTCCAAGTTTCAGGACTTATCTAACGGTCGTGAATGACCACAGATCTTCCAACGGGATCTCGTCTGTCGATCGATACTTATCCCTACATTGCTGCTTCGAGATTTCAAGAGCATCATTATTCCTCGTAGAGGGTTGCTAAGACTTGCACATTCAAGTCCTTTTTCCAGGTTCTTAGTAAACTTTTCCAAGAAGGGTATCTCTGTGGAGAGATCTATTCTGGGGAATTCCTGGAGACTGATAAGGGGAAACAAATTCCCAAGAACGGACTGGAAGTCTAACTTGGTTCAACTTACGCATAATTAAATTTATCTATCAACACAAGCCATGCGTGGTTTTTCTGTTACAAACATACATCTACCCTTTCTTATCAAAACACTGCACAGACAGTCTTATACTGTAATCATTCAAAATTTCATAGTTTATAAGCATATATGTCAGCATATGAATTTCAAGATGCAAGATGTAAAACACTTATCAGAAATTACACCAGAAGTGAGTGCAACTGTTGAGAGGGGTGCTCGTTTCCACCAAACTGTAGGCTCAGCTATTTCGATAGGATTGACAACTAGCGACCCCCGAGTTGAGACCACAATGATGCGAGACTATGTCTTGGTTTGCTAGTGATCAAGAAAGAGGGTTACTCTCCCCCTTCTCTGTTATCACTCACTCTCCATATCTCCAGAGTTCTCTTCATCCCCTCATGTCTACCCCAATCGCTTCTCCCTCACGCCTTATCCTCTTGCGAGGTTGCATGTGGCATGATTTCCCATGCACTGGTTATGCCTGACAACTCTACGGATGGGTGGTTCACCCCCCCATCCCTCATTAATTCCTGAGGAGCCATCTACCTACCAGTCTTGCGAGACATTTAATTCAGGGCCAACGAGCCGCTTTTGGTTCTCTGGGCCAGTGAAGTCCAAATACGGTATTGTTTTTAGTGGAAGTTAACGCCACCATTCTAGGTGCCTTCCACCGCCTTTCTCTAGCCATCGTGGTCTCTTTTTCAACATATCCCCTCTCAGCAGTCCTGCAATATATATATATATATATATATATATATATATATATATATATATTCATAATATTATTCACATTCATCAACCTTTTCCACAAGGTCCATTCACATTACACATTCACATTTCTGAGTTTGCCACAGTTCTTGGCCAGTCCAGTTATTTTTACAATCTGGGGGAAACATGGTGTTACACCAGGGAAGTTGAATGCAAGACCTTATCACTTATCATGCATACTATCAATAGAATATGCAATGAATCTAGATGACAACTTGTTGGATGCACAATTATTTGCAGTTAATATGGTGGATGACTACTTTGCAGACATCATATAGTTTCTAAGTACAGGGATGGCCTTATCTAAAATGAGAGTTGCGCAAAAGAAACAATTAGTGGTTAAAGAAGAAGACTATCATCTCATTATAGGGAAATTATACAAGTTAGGTGCAGATGGAATATTGAGATGATGTGTGATGGAGAATGAAATGCCTATGATACTCACAAAAGTGCACGAAGGGATTGCAAGAGGACACTATGCAGGAAAATCGACTGTGCAGAAGATTTTGTGTGCAGGGCTCTGATGGCCCACATTTCATAAGGATGCTAAAGAATATTGTCAGGCATGCGATGCATGTCAAAGGGTGGGAAAGCCATCCAGGAGGGATGAAATGCCTTTACATCCATAGGTTACATTGTAATCTTTTGATAAATGGACAATAGACTTTGTGGGGCCAATAAACCCATCAATAAGAAGATCGGGAGCGAGGTACATAATCACCACAACATAGTATTTGACCAAATGGGAAGAAGCAACACCAGTCATAGACTGCACCATGGATACTTCTGTACAGTTTCTATTTTATAATGTAGTCACACGATTCAGATGTCCGTGCATATTACTCAGTGATCAAGGAATACACTTCTTGAACAAGACAATTGCAACATTGACTGAGGAATTTCAAATTCATCACCAGAAGAGTACATCGTATCACCCTCAGGATAATGGGACAATAGAAGATTTTAATAAAATTTTGGAGAATTCTTTGACAAATATCTGCAATGTAGGGAGAGATGATTGAGACTTAAGAGTTCTTGCAGTGTTATGGGCCTACAAGACTACAAGAAATAAGTTGACACAATAGACACCTTTTAGGTTGGTCTATGGGAAAGAAGTAGTGATTTCTATGGAGTTTATTCTACCTAGCTTATGTGTTGCAACGATTATTGATCTTTCAAACTTTGGCGTAGTAGAGGAGAGATTTTCACAATTAGTACAACTTGACGAAGATCAGTTTGTTGCAAGCTTCCATAAACAATTTCAGAAGGAAAGGGAAAAGGAATGGCATAATCAACATATTAAACATAAAAAGATCTAAATGGGAGACTTAGTATTACTCTATGAAAGTAAATTTATGCAGCATCCAAGAAATTTTTGCATGCATTGGTTAGGACCTTATGTGATTCAACATGTGACAGAGGCAGGTGTTGCGTAATTGGAAACCTTGAATGGAGAAGCCCAGGGAGGAATGGTGAATTGGAGTCGGCTAAAACTCTACAGAGATAGCTGACCATATGACCATTAATCTAAACTATGCGAGAACACATGTATCATAATATTTTTACTATTGTATGAAGGTAAAATACATAAAAACAAACAAAAAAGTAGAAAAAGAAAGAAAACAAGTAAAAAGGGGAAAAACGAGAAATACAAAGGAAAACAGGAAGAAGTATCATGCAGAAAAGGGGAGTATCGCACATATAGCAGAAAAAACATAGAGTTATTTAAGTGCACACAAAATTCAAGCACGATACAAGAACCGTTAAGGTCATTAAAGAACGAAAAACAAAAATCAGAAAGCCATAAATGACGAAACATGTCATAAATATAAGGTGTCACTAAGGATCATGACAGATTAGAAAATCCAAGGAAAAATCCGATGGAGGATTGGCATTAATGCCACAATAAGGAAAATATTAATGGTATATTTTGATCGAATTCGACACTTTCGATGGGCACGAAAAAAATTATATAGTCGTTGAAGGGTGATAAAAGCATACGAGGGTCGATGGAAAAGCTTGTTTTCATTTGGTAAAGAACTGTGAGAATACAGAGTGAACTGGAGTTGAACCAAAGCCAAATGAGAAAAATCATAGAATAGTCACCGAACTCAAATGTATATTACAATGGCACCACCGAAAATTGGAGTGTCAGTAGTCGCAACACAAAAGCAACCAAAAAGACCACCAATTGTGCCAATGGTCGAGGAAACACCAAGAGCTTTGGCTTCATAGTCAAGTTTTCATAGGAACTATATAAACCAAAGAAAATACATCACACCAAAATTTAAAGTACCCACAGATGAGAAATACCCACTGGTCACACCGAAAATATCAGCTGGCGTAATTGTTGAAGGGGACATGCTAGGGAAGATTTCTTCCCTGAAGTTTGCAGATCAAGATATTACGAATGGACATAATTTTATTTAACTGGAAAGGGAAAATTATTTGTGTGCAAAAATCATAATAGGGGTAGGAGCAATTCTCCTTGAACCACAAAGTTGGGTGACAGGACTAGAGAAGTCATGCATACTAAATCTACTGGAGACTTCTCATTTTGTAAGAAGTTTGGAAATAAATGCATGTGTCAAAATGATACTAAGTTGCATCCATGGAGGAACTCTATGGCTAGACCCACCGATGTCCATTGATACATACCTAATTGCACAGATAACATGATTGTTGAAAGTAGGAGTAGATTCAGTAACCATATTCTCAAACAAGACAAGGGAGAAAGCACTATCAAAATTCATGAAGGATAAGTTTAAAACCTTCATAGGGATGAGGGGGTTGGATGTCGTGAACATCAGTGATGATGTTGTGTGCTTTGCAACATAGCTTTTTGCCTGCAAATTGTTGAGGAAATTTTTCAAGGACAAAGTGTCGACCGTAGTAATTGTAGCCATTGAAAAATGCGTAGAGGGGGTCCAAATGAATTGGGGCACATTTTTGGTGAACGAGTTTCTTATAGAATGAGTAGAATCCATGGAGAAAGGAATATAGTTCCATCATGCTTGGCTTCTTATTTTGATTACAATGGTTGGATGGAAGGAGCCCGGTGATTACCAATGGATGAGAGAAGCCAGCAGAGGTAATGCAACTACGCGATATGCCAACATATGGCATACAACAAACAATAGGATATAAATAGATAAAAATGTTAAGTTCTATGTTTATTTCAACAGGATTAGGTACATCATAGAATAGACATCATGAATCAAAACTGAGATGGTAGAAACATACTAGTATATTGCACACTTCAAAGCAGGGATGCACCATATGTACATTCAGGACAAAAGGGACCCTACGCACCAGTGATTTCCAACCAACTACAAGTTGCTAGTAGATGATGTGTTATTGATCGCCAACGACTGGGAAGAGGCCTAGAAAGTTCCATGGGAGAAAACAGAACACCCGAATGGAGAAGAAGAATAAGATAACAAAGAATAAGACTTAGACGAGGGGTGGGGAAATGACCAACACAATGGTGCATGGGATACGCTAGGAACATCAACAGAAGATGTGAAACCAACAGGCCCAAGAGTTGGGATTAAAAGAAAAGACAAGGGGAAGGGTACAATAGTAGCTGCATGTAAAAACATGAAAGCGCACAAGGTACCCATTGTCTATAATCTGGAATTTAATGATATGGATAGAATCAACTACCAAGTACAGGATGCCACATAGAAGGTCATTGAGGAAGCAACAAGGAAACAAGCATAAAAACACCAGAAGGTGGAGGACCAGTTGGTAGAATTACAACAACTATTGGAGACCATGAAGATAACACCAGAGAAATACTTGGGTGAAGGATCATCCATGAGTCCAGTTGAGGAAACAAAGGCTGCTAATCCAGTCTTGGCAGAGTTAGCAGTCATGCATAGAGTGCTGGAGATCCATAAATATGTAGTCGTATTCCTGACACCAAAATTGCAAGAACACGTGAAAACACTAAGTCACCTGAACATATTGGTGTCAAGGATTCCTACACATGTACTCAAGAGATTGAAAATAGGTATTATGCATGAGATCAGGCTCCACAAAAATTTAGCAACTAGAGAATTGAAAAAAGTAATAGATGAAAGGGCTCAAATGCAACAACAGTACACAACTGCTCTGCAAGAAAAAAGTGAAGTGGAAGAAAAAGTGGAAAGAGCGATGAAGGCGAGGAATGAGGCCAAGGAATCCTTAAAAGAGAAGGATGAAGCCGAGCAAATGGCATAGAAGAAACAAGTGGGCACCCAAAAGTTGTATAAGGAAATTCCAAAAGTACCATTAGTAGTGGAGGCCACCATGGAAGAATAGGTCTCCAGGATAATCGAAGTCATCAAAGGTTTTTGCACAAGGATTGAGGACTTGAAATCACACATAGTGCCAGGAAAACCACTAGAAGAAAGGGTTGGAAGAGACTGAAAAACAATGACATCAATAGAAAATATCAAGAAGATGGAGGAGGAATGCACAAAGCTCTATGAGGAAAGTGTGCATATCTAGACCAACCTGGTGGAGGATCTAGAAATGAAGGTAGTGGAAGCCAAATTGAGGGATGCATAGGAAAAGGTGCAGAAGGCTTCGAAGAGCATAAACACTCTCCCACCGACTAAATGAATGATGACCATTTTGGCACAACGCCAATCCTATGATGAAATTGAAAATTTACGGGACCAACAAAATATCCTTTAGCAATGATTAAGACAACTACAAGACAAAGCATAAAGGGTGATAGGAGAACTAGCAACCACGCAGGGAAAAGTGAAGCAAGTAGTCTATAAAACATAAGATAAACTCACGATCCTGACTATGCAGGATGTAGAAGAAATTTTGGGAACATAGGGAAAAATAAAAAAGGATGTTGCAACAAAAAAGGAGGCCTCCCAAAAGTTCATATAGGCATGGAGGAGCACAAAAAATGCCTGATTGGCTTAGGGCGAGCCATAGGTGAGTGTTTGGGGCCTGTGGGACATGAATTTTGGATTCAACGTTCATGAAAATCCTAAGTATGAAGGATATGCGCAAAAAAATAAGAAAGAAGACAAGGCAGGAGTGGAGTGCACAACAAAGGCACATTCAGGTTCGAGAGTGTGTAGTGGAGGAACATCCAAGAGTCCAGTGTGTAGTAAGAACATACTTATCTGAGAATAAAATAAGGGAATAAAGTAGGAGAATAAAGCAGAGAAGAAAGAGGGCGAAAAGGAAGGACATCGGTTCGACATGCCAAAAGTAGAAAGACGTGCAAAAATAGGAAGAACAATAGTTGAAGTGCAAAATCAACATGGAGACGTCAAATAAGGAAAAGCAAGCCCAAATAATGAGTCAACATGAGTTTTCATGAAGAATATTGAGTTTTAATTGGGTGTTTGGGATATGGAAAATAGGGTTTTGATCCCTAGAATATATGTATAAATATGTAATGGGTTGGGAAAATTGTTGGATTACTGAGAGCAGGGGTGAATCAGTAATAGAGCAATGTAATCCTTTTTCACCATAAAATGCAAGTGTTATATCAATGTAGCATTATCATCCAATAGTTGCAGAATAAATAAAAAATGAACAAATGAGCAATCACACACATACACAGTACACCAGTGTTTTACATGGAAACCCAAAGCGGGAGAAAACCACAGAATGATTTTTCTTATATGTCTTTAAGAATTACATTCATTGGAAGCACCAACTTCCTTTTTTTCCCAGCTGCAATTGAAAGGAGGCTCCAACCCCCTAGTTTCTCAAGATTCAACCTGAGGTAAGCTCCAACTCCCCAATTTTTTGGCTACAACCAGAAGGAGGCTAAAACCCCCTATGTTCTCTGGCTACAACCGAAAGGTGGCTACAACCACCTGTCCTTGCCCCGTCCAACTGCCCTAAAATATAAGTAGAATGATGGAACCACTGTCACACTATCACTGTGAGATATATTGTTGTAAACTTGTATTAATCAACCCGTAATCAACCTATACCATAAACAAGTGCATCAACCATGCCCCAACTGTACCAAACAACCTGTAATCATCTTGTATCATAAACACGTGCATCAACCATGCACCAACCTATACCTCAACCTGTAATTATCCTGTACCATAAACAAGTGCATCAACCATGCACCAACCTGTTCCTCAACATGTACCATCAAGGAGTGCATCAACCATGCACCAAATATGTACCAATCATGCATCAAGTACACATAAACTATGACTCATCAAGATGTACCAACATCATCAACTATACACCTCATGTATGTGCCAACTCATCAACTACTTGTCTCAACCATGTAACCAACATGTACCTAAACCATATACCAAATACATATAGCAATATAACCATCAAAATTTCTCTATTAATACATCACACTATCCATAATCAAATATGATAAACCATTACATCAAACCATGTGCCATAACCTCACCGTTATACAACCTCTATATATAACATACCTCAACCAAAATCCCTCATCAATTTCATCATCCAAATATTATTTTTAACTCTGTAATAGACCTGGTGTATATGATCACATACTTGAAAACCTTCCTTAACTTTAACAACAAGAGACTAGCATTTTATCAAACTTTACTTTAGTCTCATGTGACTAATTTTGGATTAGTAAAAAACCCTAACTTGTAATAATCATAACTATGTACCTTTAATGAATAAATATATGAAAATGGTACACAATGTTCTTCAATGTATTCAATGCAATTCCTCTATATTTCACTACTTGGAACCTCTCAAAAAAGGATTTATAGCAAAAATGGCATACCTTGTTGAACTCTGGCTTAATCTAGAGAGCAAACTTGTAGAGGATGCCCTGCATGGAATATTTGATTTATGGATTTTAAAATTGTAAACAAAATACTAAAGATTGTAATATAACCAATATATTTGGTCTTACGAAATTTGAATCTATTATGAAGAATTTATGACATTTTTACCCGAAACACATGTTTTAGACTAGTTTCAGGACTAGCCACAAACCCTATTTTCCATGGAGTGTAATTCCAAAAATACAACGACCCACAAGCTGAAATTTGTACCAAAACTACTTGGATATGTTTCCTCAACGACATCCCAACTTCATAGTCTGAATCATTCTAGAAAAAAAATTATTGTGAAAATGGTGAGATGACCTGTAAATAACATACCTTAGAAAGCACCATCAAAATAATTTATCCTCCTTTAAATTTTTGCCTTCTTTACTTCACCTTCCCTCTGAAATTCGACTTACATATGCTTTGGTTACTTCAATCACTTGTAGATATTCAATATGCTCAAGTTTGTTTAAAATGAGAGAGCCTTGCCTCTTATTTATACTTTCATGTAGCTTCCTCAAGGGGTTACCTTTTAACCATCTTAACCCACTTTCCTTATTTTAGGGTTGACCCACTTCTAACCACTCGTCCATTTTGTAATTTCTCCTTTAAATTTATTATTTAAATAATTTCTTTTTTGCAAACACTTTGACTACTTTGACCTTTTGGGGCTTCTAGATGACTCATGAGGGTTCTCCAACTTCACATGGCCATAACTCTCTAACCGCGACGAGTTATGTGACGTTCCACATACCACCGGAAATGACATGACATGTAATATCCATATAGAATAGTTTTACTTGCAAGTATATCAAAACTCATACCATTATCCATCAAACAAACTTGGGTCCATTACCCAAACCTTTGTGCTACCGAACTTTCTTCAAGGGTTGACATCAATGAAAACCAACCCAATTAATCAATAATCTCCCCCTTTGGCATTGATGGCAACACTCTGATGCAATATTGAAGTCATGTCATGCAATATTGAATTCATATCACTCATGCTCCCCTAGTAACCTTCACTCCCCCCTGGAACCATGCTTCTATGCTCTGCATATTATAAATCTCTCCCCCTTTGACATCAATGACAAAGGTATCTTTCCATCTAGATTTTCTCCCCCTAACTGAACTGTCCTATTTATGGTGCTTCCTCATGTAGATCTAAGACATATAAGATAAGCATTCAAAATCATTCATTTTGGAGTATAAATTACTCTGAGTCTCTATCGAAGATACTCAAAGGCTTCCTGTGGAAGCGGTTTTGTAAATATGTTTGCCACTTGTTCTTTTGTGTCCACATATTCAACTCTGATGTTATTCTCTGCAACCTGTTCCCGTGGAAAGTGATACTTTATTGGAATGTGCTTCATCTTGGAGTGCATCACCAAGTTCTTTGAGATATGGATGGCTCTTGTATTATCACAATAGATTGGAATGTACTCATCATACTCAACCTGTATATCTGTCAGAGTTTGTTTCATCCATAGAACCTATCTACAACATGTTGCTACTGGAATATAGTCTGCCTTAGCTGTAGATAAGGATACTGATGACTTTTTCTTTCTTAGCCATGATACTAAACACTCACCCAAGTAGAAAATTACTCCACTGGTGCTTCGTCGGTCATCAATGTAACCTGCCCAATCTACATCTGTGTAGGCAATAAGTGATAGATCATTTCTTTTTGGATACCATAATCCAAACTCTTTTGTTCCTTTGAGATATATGAAGATCCTCTTCACTGCTAATACATGTGATTCCTTTGGTGTTGCTTGAAATCGTGCCACCTGTCCAACTGCCTGCGTTACATCTGGTATGGATGTTGTCACATATAGTAAGCTACTAATCATTGAAATATATTTCCCTTGGTCTGTAGACTTTGAATCATCATCTTTGCTCAAATTGCAACTGGTTTGCATAGGAGTGGTAACTGGTTTGCAATCTTCCATTCTGAACCTCCTTAGCATTTCTTTGATATACTTAGTTTGAGAAATAAAAAATCATTGGTTGCTTTGATGTATTTGAAGACCGAGAAAGAAGGATAGTTCTCCAAGTAATGACATTTCAAATTCATTATGCATATCCTTTGCAAATTTCTCTCTTAACCTTTCATTGGTACTTCAAAAAATAATATCATCAATATAAACTTCAATTAATAAAATATCATCTTGAGTTACCTTGATGTAGAGGTTGTCGTCTACACTTCCTTTTCTGAACCCTGTCTACTAAATATCTTTATCCAGTCTAGAGTACCATGCTCTAGGAACTAGTTGTTCAATGTAGACTTCTTCTTCAAGTTCCCTATTCAAAAAAATTGATTTCATGTCCATATCTTTCCATACTATTCAAGACTCTGCTACACAACTGCCCATAATTTTGACTCATATGTCATTGTACTATCATGAAGTACTACTACAACTGATTAATCTATCATATTGTACTTCTGCTAACTGAATGCACTGAATCTACTCAAATTTTGCAAGTTTCTTGAAGGATGGTTCTCTGGTCTGTCTTAGCTATAGCACAGACTCCCCCTGTCTATTATTCATATTATCTAGGAGCCTCTAAGTCATATGGATCAGAACAATTCCTGCTCTGAAGTGTATCCATCATCATCTTCATTGGTAGATTCATCATTTCTCTGAGCTTTGACTTCTTTCTTTATGTCTGTGGATTCATCTTTCACTACAATGCTTGGAAGTACAATCTCTTGAAATTGTTCCTTATTTACCTGTCCTTATTTTCTTTCAGTTATTTTCCAAAAATTTTTGTATCTGACATCTTTCCTTTTCTCTGTAGAATTTTATTCATCTCGTTTATTTACAATCTTGTGATCTTTGGGACTCGGTCTTTGTTCAAATGTTCTTCCTGTTTTCTTATCCATACTTTCTTATATATGATATCATTGTTCTCTTTCATGGAAGTATCGATCATGTTTCTACAATCATGAGCTATGTGTCCATAGTTATGAGATTTGTAACATTCAATGCCACAAGGGGCCACATAGGCATTTATTTCTTGAACATTTCTTTTATAATCCCTGCAATCTACAACCTTATGTCCAAAATTAGTACAATAAAAACAATGACCATAAAAGAAATTTTCATACCTGGGAGTGAATGATATTCTTTGTGGTGTATTCCTT
>ML828965.1:38021-52675 GCA_009831015.1 Picea engelmannii
TTGAACAAGACAATTGCAACATTGACTGAGGAATTTCAAATTCATCACCAGAAGAGTACATCGTATCACCCTCAGGATAATGGGACAATAGAAGATTTTAATAAAATTTTGGAGAATTCTTTGACAAATATCTGCAATGTAGGGAGAGATGATTGAGACTTAAGAGTTCTTGCAGTGTTATGGGCCTACAAGACTACAAGAAATAAGTTGACACAATAGACACCTTTTAGGTTGGTCTATGGGAAAGAAGTAGTGATTTCTATGGAGTTTATTCTACCTAGCTTATGTGTTGCAACGATTATTGATCTTTCAAACTTTGGCGTAGTAGAGGAGAGATTTTCACAATTAGTACAACTTGACGAAGATCAGTTTGTTGCAAGCTTCCATAAACAATTTCAGAAGGAAAGGGAAAAGGAATGGCATAATCAACATATTAAACATAAAAAGATCTAAATGGGAGACTTAGTATTACTCTATGAAAGTAAATTTATGCAGCATCCAAGAAATTTTTGCATGCATTGGTTAGGACCTTATGTGATTCAACATGTGACAGAGGCAGGTGTTGCGTAATTGGAAACCTTGAATGGAGAAGCCCAGGGAGGAATGGTGAATTGGAGTCGGCTAAAACTCTACAGAGATAGCTGACCATATGACCATTAATCTAAACTATGCGAGAACACATGTATCATAATATTTTTACTATTGTATGAAGGTAAAATACATAAAAACAAACAAAAAAGTAGAAAAAGAAAGAAAACAAGTAAAAAGGGGAAAAACGAGAAATACAAAGGAAAACAGGAAGAAGTATCATGCAGAAAAGGGGAGTATCGCACATATAGCAGAAAAAACATAGAGTTATTTAAGTGCACACAAAATTCAAGCACGATACAAGAACCGTTAAGGTCATTAAAGAACGAAAAACAAAAATCAGAAAGCCATAAATGACGAAACATGTCATAAATATAAGGTGTCACTAAGGATCATGACAGATTAGAAAATCCAAGGAAAAATCCGATGGAGGATTGGCATTAATGCCACAATAAGGAAAATATTAATGGTATATTTTGATCGAATTCGACACTTTCGATGGGCACGAAAAAAATTATATAGTCGTTGAAGGGTGATAAAAGCATACGAGGGTCGATGGAAAAGCTTGTTTTCATTTGGTAAAGAACTGTGAGAATACAGAGTGAACTGGAGTTGAACCAAAGCCAAATGAGAAAAATCATAGAATAGTCACCGAACTCAAATGTATATTACAATGGCACCACCGAAAATTGGAGTGTCAGTAGTCGCAACACAAAAGCAACCAAAAAGACCACCAATTGTGCCAATGGTCGAGGAAACACCAAGAGCTTTGGCTTCATAGTCAAGTTTTCATAGGAACTATATAAACCAAAGAAAATACATCACACCAAAATTTAAAGTACCCACAGATGAGAAATACCCACTGGTCACACCGAAAATATCAGCTGGCGTAATTGTTGAAGGGGACATGCTAGGGAAGATTTCTTCCCTGAAGTTTGCAGATCAAGATATTACGAATGGACATAATTTTATTTAACTGGAAAGGGAAAATTATTTGTGTGCAAAAATCATAATAGGGGTAGGAGCAATTCTCCTTGAACCACAAAGTTGGGTGACAGGACTAGAGAAGTCATGCATACTAAATCTACTGGAGACTTCTCATTTTGTAAGAAGTTTGGAAATAAATGCATGTGTCAAAATGATACTAAGTTGCATCCATGGAGGAACTCTATGGCTAGACCCACCGATGTCCATTGATACATACCTAATTGCACAGATAACATGATTGTTGAAAGTAGGAGTAGATTCAGTAACCATATTCTCAAACAAGACAAGGGAGAAAGCACTATCAAAATTCATGAAGGATAAGTTTAAAACCTTCATAGGGATGAGGGGGTTGGATGTCGTGAACATCAGTGATGATGTTGTGTGCTTTGCAACATAGCTTTTTGCCTGCAAATTGTTGAGGAAATTTTTCAAGGACAAAGTGTCGACCGTAGTAATTGTAGCCATTGAAAAATGCGTAGAGGGGGTCCAAATGAATTGGGGCACATTTTTGGTGAACGAGTTTCTTATAGAATGAGTAGAATCCATGGAGAAAGGAATATAGTTCCATCATGCTTGGCTTCTTATTTTGATTACAATGGTTGGATGGAAGGAGCCCGGTGATTACCAATGGATGAGAGAAGCCAGCAGAGGTAATGCAACTACGCGATATGCCAACATATGGCATACAACAAACAATAGGATATAAATAGATAAAAATGTTAAGTTCTATGTTTATTTCAACAGGATTAGGTACATCATAGAATAGACATCATGAATCAAAACTGAGATGGTAGAAACATACTAGTATATTGCACACTTCAAAGCAGGGATGCACCATATGTACATTCAGGACAAAAGGGACCCTACGCACCAGTGATTTCCAACCAACTACAAGTTGCTAGTAGATGATGTGTTATTGATCGCCAACGACTGGGAAGAGGCCTAGAAAGTTCCATGGGAGAAAACAGAACACCCGAATGGAGAAGAAGAATAAGATAACAAAGAATAAGACTTAGACGAGGGGTGGGGAAATGACCAACACAATGGTGCATGGGATACGCTAGGAACATCAACAGAAGATGTGAAACCAACAGGCCCAAGAGTTGGGATTAAAAGAAAAGACAAGGGGAAGGGTACAATAGTAGCTGCATGTAAAAACATGAAAGCGCACAAGGTACCCATTGTCTATAATCTGGAATTTAATGATATGGATAGAATCAACTACCAAGTACAGGATGCCACATAGAAGGTCATTGAGGAAGCAACAAGGAAACAAGCATAAAAACACCAGAAGGTGGAGGACCAGTTGGTAGAATTACAACAACTATTGGAGACCATGAAGATAACACCAGAGAAATACTTGGGTGAAGGATCATCCATGAGTCCAGTTGAGGAAACAAAGGCTGCTAATCCAGTCTTGGCAGAGTTAGCAGTCATGCATAGAGTGCTGGAGATCCATAAATATGTAGTCGTATTCCTGACACCAAAATTGCAAGAACACGTGAAAACACTAAGTCACCTGAACATATTGGTGTCAAGGATTCCTACACATGTACTCAAGAGATTGAAAATAGGTATTATGCATGAGATCAGGCTCCACAAAAATTTAGCAACTAGAGAATTGAAAAAAGTAATAGATGAAAGGGCTCAAATGCAACAACAGTACACAACTGCTCTGCAAGAAAAAAGTGAAGTGGAAGAAAAAGTGGAAAGAGCGATGAAGGCGAGGAATGAGGCCAAGGAATCCTTAAAAGAGAAGGATGAAGCCGAGCAAATGGCATAGAAGAAACAAGTGGGCACCCAAAAGTTGTATAAGGAAATTCCAAAAGTACCATTAGTAGTGGAGGCCACCATGGAAGAATAGGTCTCCAGGATAATCGAAGTCATCAAAGGTTTTTGCACAAGGATTGAGGACTTGAAATCACACATAGTGCCAGGAAAACCACTAGAAGAAAGGGTTGGAAGAGACTGAAAAACAATGACATCAATAGAAAATATCAAGAAGATGGAGGAGGAATGCACAAAGCTCTATGAGGAAAGTGTGCATATCTAGACCAACCTGGTGGAGGATCTAGAAATGAAGGTAGTGGAAGCCAAATTGAGGGATGCATAGGAAAAGGTGCAGAAGGCTTCGAAGAGCATAAACACTCTCCCACCGACTAAATGAATGATGACCATTTTGGCACAACGCCAATCCTATGATGAAATTGAAAATTTACGGGACCAACAAAATATCCTTTAGCAATGATTAAGACAACTACAAGACAAAGCATAAAGGGTGATAGGAGAACTAGCAACCACGCAGGGAAAAGTGAAGCAAGTAGTCTATAAAACATAAGATAAACTCACGATCCTGACTATGCAGGATGTAGAAGAAATTTTGGGAACATAGGGAAAAATAAAAAAGGATGTTGCAACAAAAAAGGAGGCCTCCCAAAAGTTCATATAGGCATGGAGGAGCACAAAAAATGCCTGATTGGCTTAGGGCGAGCCATAGGTGAGTGTTTGGGGCCTGTGGGACATGAATTTTGGATTCAACGTTCATGAAAATCCTAAGTATGAAGGATATGCGCAAAAAAATAAGAAAGAAGACAAGGCAGGAGTGGAGTGCACAACAAAGGCACATTCAGGTTCGAGAGTGTGTAGTGGAGGAACATCCAAGAGTCCAGTGTGTAGTAAGAACATACTTATCTGAGAATAAAATAAGGGAATAAAGTAGGAGAATAAAGCAGAGAAGAAAGAGGGCGAAAAGGAAGGACATCGGTTCGACATGCCAAAAGTAGAAAGACGTGCAAAAATAGGAAGAACAATAGTTGAAGTGCAAAATCAACATGGAGACGTCAAATAAGGAAAAGCAAGCCCAAATAATGAGTCAACATGAGTTTTCATGAAGAATATTGAGTTTTAATTGGGTGTTTGGGATATGGAAAATAGGGTTTTGATCCCTAGAATATATGTATAAATATGTAATGGGTTGGGAAAATTGTTGGATTACTGAGAGCAGGGGTGAATCAGTAATAGAGCAATGTAATCCTTTTTCACCATAAAATGCAAGTGTTATATCAATGTAGCATTATCATCCAATAGTTGCAGAATAAATAAAAAATGAACAAATGAGCAATCACACACATACACAGTACACCAGTGTTTTACATGGAAACCCAAAGCGGGAGAAAACCACAGAATGATTTTTCTTATATGTCTTTAAGAATTACATTCATTGGAAGCACCAACTTCCTTTTTTTCCCAGCTGCAATTGAAAGGAGGCTCCAACCCCCTAGTTTCTCAAGATTCAACCTGAGGTAAGCTCCAACTCCCCAATTTTTTGGCTACAACCAGAAGGAGGCTAAAACCCCCTATGTTCTCTGGCTACAACCGAAAGGTGGCTACAACCACCTGTCCTTGCCCCGTCCAACTGCCCTAAAATATAAGTAGAATGATGGAACCACTGTCACACTATCACTGTGAGATATATTGTTGTAAACTTGTATTAATCAACCCGTAATCAACCTATACCATAAACAAGTGCATCAACCATGCCCCAACTGTACCAAACAACCTGTAATCATCTTGTATCATAAACACGTGCATCAACCATGCACCAACCTATACCTCAACCTGTAATTATCCTGTACCATAAACAAGTGCATCAACCATGCACCAACCTGTTCCTCAACATGTACCATCAAGGAGTGCATCAACCATGCACCAAATATGTACCAATCATGCATCAAGTACACATAAACTATGACTCATCAAGATGTACCAACATCATCAACTATACACCTCATGTATGTGCCAACTCATCAACTACTTGTCTCAACCATGTAACCAACATGTACCTAAACCATATACCAAATACATATAGCAATATAACCATCAAAATTTCTCTATTAATACATCACACTATCCATAATCAAATATGATAAACCATTACATCAAACCATGTGCCATAACCTCACCGTTATACAACCTCTATATATAACATACCTCAACCAAAATCCCTCATCAATTTCATCATCCAAATATTATTTTTAACTCTGTAATAGACCTGGTGTATATGATCACATACTTGAAAACCTTCCTTAACTTTAACAACAAGAGACTAGCATTTTATCAAACTTTACTTTAGTCTCATGTGACTAATTTTGGATTAGTAAAAAACCCTAACTTGTAATAATCATAACTATGTACCTTTAATGAATAAATATATGAAAATGGTACACAATGTTCTTCAATGTATTCAATGCAATTCCTCTATATTTCACTACTTGGAACCTCTCAAAAAAGGATTTATAGCAAAAATGGCATACCTTGTTGAACTCTGGCTTAATCTAGAGAGCAAACTTGTAGAGGATGCCCTGCATGGAATATTTGATTTATGGATTTTAAAATTGTAAACAAAATACTAAAGATTGTAATATAACCAATATATTTGGTCTTACGAAATTTGAATCTATTATGAAGAATTTATGACATTTTTACCCGAAACACATGTTTTAGACTAGTTTCAGGACTAGCCACAAACCCTATTTTCCATGGAGTGTAATTCCAAAAATACAACGACCCACAAGCTGAAATTTGTACCAAAACTACTTGGATATGTTTCCTCAACGACATCCCAACTTCATAGTCTGAATCATTCTAGAAAAAAAATTATTGTGAAAATGGTGAGATGACCTGTAAATAACATACCTTAGAAAGCACCATCAAAATAATTTATCCTCCTTTAAATTTTTGCCTTCTTTACTTCACCTTCCCTCTGAAATTCGACTTACATATGCTTTGGTTACTTCAATCACTTGTAGATATTCAATATGCTCAAGTTTGTTTAAAATGAGAGAGCCTTGCCTCTTATTTATACTTTCATGTAGCTTCCTCAAGGGGTTACCTTTTAACCATCTTAACCCACTTTCCTTATTTTAGGGTTGACCCACTTCTAACCACTCGTCCATTTTGTAATTTCTCCTTTAAATTTATTATTTAAATAATTTCTTTTTTGCAAACACTTTGACTACTTTGACCTTTTGGGGCTTCTAGATGACTCATGAGGGTTCTCCAACTTCACATGGCCATAACTCTCTAACCGCGACGAGTTATGTGACGTTCCACATACCACCGGAAATGACATGACATGTAATATCCATATAGAATAGTTTTACTTGCAAGTATATCAAAACTCATACCATTATCCATCAAACAAACTTGGGTCCATTACCCAAACCTTTGTGCTACCGAACTTTCTTCAAGGGTTGACATCAATGAAAACCAACCCAATTAATCAATAATCTCCCCCTTTGGCATTGATGGCAACACTCTGATGCAATATTGAAGTCATGTCATGCAATATTGAATTCATATCACTCATGCTCCCCTAGTAACCTTCACTCCCCCCTGGAACCATGCTTCTATGCTCTGCATATTATAAATCTCTCCCCCTTTGACATCAATGACAAAGGTATCTTTCCATCTAGATTTTCTCCCCCTAACTGAACTGTCCTATTTATGGTGCTTCCTCATGTAGATCTAAGACATATAAGATAAGCATTCAAAATCATTCATTTTGGAGTATAAATTACTCTGAGTCTCTATCGAAGATACTCAAAGGCTTCCTGTGGAAGCGGTTTTGTAAATATGTTTGCCACTTGTTCTTTTGTGTCCACATATTCAACTCTGATGTTATTCTCTGCAACCTGTTCCCGTGGAAAGTGATACTTTATTGGAATGTGCTTCATCTTGGAGTGCATCACCAAGTTCTTTGAGATATGGATGGCTCTTGTATTATCACAATAGATTGGAATGTACTCATCATACTCAACCTGTATATCTGTCAGAGTTTGTTTCATCCATAGAACCTATCTACAACATGTTGCTACTGGAATATAGTCTGCCTTAGCTGTAGATAAGGATACTGATGACTTTTTCTTTCTTAGCCATGATACTAAACACTCACCCAAGTAGAAAATTACTCCACTGGTGCTTCGTCGGTCATCAATGTAACCTGCCCAATCTACATCTGTGTAGGCAATAAGTGATAGATCATTTCTTTTTGGATACCATAATCCAAACTCTTTTGTTCCTTTGAGATATATGAAGATCCTCTTCACTGCTAATACATGTGATTCCTTTGGTGTTGCTTGAAATCGTGCCACCTGTCCAACTGCCTGCGTTACATCTGGTATGGATGTTGTCACATATAGTAAGCTACTAATCATTGAAATATATTTCCCTTGGTCTGTAGACTTTGAATCATCATCTTTGCTCAAATTGCAACTGGTTTGCATAGGAGTGGTAACTGGTTTGCAATCTTCCATTCTGAACCTCCTTAGCATTTCTTTGATATACTTAGTTTGAGAAATAAAAAATCATTGGTTGCTTTGATGTATTTGAAGACCGAGAAAGAAGGATAGTTCTCCAAGTAATGACATTTCAAATTCATTATGCATATCCTTTGCAAATTTCTCTCTTAACCTTTCATTGGTACTTCAAAAAATAATATCATCAATATAAACTTCAATTAATAAAATATCATCTTGAGTTACCTTGATGTAGAGGTTGTCGTCTACACTTCCTTTTCTGAACCCTGTCTACTAAATATCTTTATCCAGTCTAGAGTACCATGCTCTAGGAACTAGTTGTTCAATGTAGACTTCTTCTTCAAGTTCCCTATTCAAAAAAATTGATTTCATGTCCATATCTTTCCATACTATTCAAGACTCTGCTACACAACTGCCCATAATTTTGACTCATATGTCATTGTACTATCATGAAGTACTACTACAACTGATTAATCTATCATATTGTACTTCTGCTAACTGAATGCACTGAATCTACTCAAATTTTGCAAGTTTCTTGAAGGATGGTTCTCTGGTCTGTCTTAGCTATAGCACAGACTCCCCCTGTCTATTATTCATATTATCTAGGAGCCTCTAAGTCATATGGATCAGAACAATTCCTGCTCTGAAGTGTATCCATCATCATCTTCATTGGTAGATTCATCATTTCTCTGAGCTTTGACTTCTTTCTTTATGTCTGTGGATTCATCTTTCACTACAATGCTTGGAAGTACAATCTCTTGAAATTGTTCCTTATTTACCTGTCCTTATTTTCTTTCAGTTATTTTCCAAAAATTTTTGTATCTGACATCTTTCCTTTTCTCTGTAGAATTTTATTCATCTCGTTTATTTACAATCTTGTGATCTTTGGGACTCGGTCTTTGTTCAAATGTTCTTCCTGTTTTCTTATCCATACTTTCTTATATATGATATCATTGTTCTCTTTCATGGAAGTATCGATCATGTTTCTACAATCATGAGCTATGTGTCCATAGTTATGAGATTTGTAACATTCAATGCCACAAGGGGCCACATAGGCATTTATTTCTTGAACATTTCTTTTATAATCCCTGCAATCTACAACCTTATGTCCAAAATTAGTACAATAAAAACAATGACCATAAAAGAAATTTTCATACCTGGGAGTGAATGATATTCTTTGTGGTGTATTCCTTCTGAATTTCCACCTTGACTGATCATGATCATGATTAAAGCTTCTTTGTGGCTTGAACATGGATGGTCTTCTTGAAGATGTATCTTTAATAGTTTTCTTAGATTCCGGTTGACCATGATTCTTTCCTTTGAGTACTTCTGCATAACTCTTTCTATTTTCTTCATTCTTCTTTTCTAGCAACCTAGAGTGCTTCTCTTCATTCTCTATAACCGATGTGGATGTTTCTGTCTCTTCAACGTTATTGTTGAGCTTGACGATTTTACTTCTCAATGTGACAACTTCTTCTTCAAGCTTCTCAACTTCTTCTTCTTTCTTCATTATCTGAGACTTCATGACTTCTTTTTTTCTTTTCACTTCTTCAAGTTGAAATTTTAATGTGATTATTTATTCTTCAAGTCCTTTCTCTTCTTGACCAAACTCTGCCTCAAGCTAGTTTAGATCGTTAGTTTTTTCCTTAAGATGATTTGTCAATATCTTCTCTCTCATTTCTGCTTCTTCCTTCTGTGCTTCTATGTTGGCTTCCAAATACTGCTTTTGATATTCAAGATTTTCTTCGATCTTTCTGGATTCTTCTAGCCAAGTTCTTAAGTTCTCGATGACCTATTGGGATTATTAAAAAATGTGAACTCTTTCCTTTTGTTTCATCAATTATTTCTTGAGTGACTTGTTTTCTTCTCTTAGTTCATCTAAAGAACTAATCAATTATTCTTCATAATTGTCTTCCTTTTCAATTAGCTTTTCTATCTCATTTCCTTCATGGCATTCTATTTCAAGATGTATGCATTTTTCAAAATTAAAGAAAAACAACATATCTTTAGTGACTATGTACTCTTCATCTTCTGAATTTGTTTGACATGGTGAACATAATTCTTCTTGATCTGTATCTGCATCTTTGGCATTTTTTGAATCTATGATAGGTGAAGAATATATGTCATGTAACTTATCCCAAAGTTCTTTAGCTAATGAACATTTACCAACCTTTTCTCTTACTAGATTAGATAATCCTTCCCAGATTAAATCCATTTCTATTTTGTTATTCTTCTTCAATTCCTTCTTGGCTACAATCTTTTCCCTTTTTGAACTATCATATCCTGTAACAAATGATATCCAAATATAATGTCCACGTTCCTATAAAAATACTTTCATCCTTCTGCTCCACATCTCATACTTAAAACCATTATGACCATTAAACATTGGTACTCCATTCTCAGAATAATCCATGATCTCCTTCCAGTGGTTAAATTGTTTCCTGAAGGAACCTACTCTGATACCAATTGTCGGATTACTGAGAGGGGGCGTGAATAAAAAATAGAGAAATGCAATCCTTTTTCACCATAAAATTCAAGTGTTATATCAATGTAGCATTATCATCCAATAGTTGCAGAGTAAATAAACAATCAACAAATGAGCAATCACACACATACATAGTACACCAGTGTTTTACGTGGAAACCCAAAGTGGGAGAAAACCACAGAATGTTTTTTCTTATATGTATTTAAGAATTAAATTCATTGGAATCATGAACTTCCTTTTTTTTTCCAGCTGCAACTGAAAGGAGGATCCAACCCCCTAGTTTCTTAGGCTACAACCTGAGGGAATATCCAACTCCCCAATTTTATAGCTACAACCAGAAGGAGGCTACAACCCCCTATGTTCTCCAGCAAAAACTGGAAGGTGGTTACAACCACTTGTCTTGGCCCCATCCAACTACCATGAAATATAAGTAGAATGATGGAACCATTGCCACACTATCATTGTGAGATATATTGTTGTAAACCTGTACCAATCAACCTATACCATAAATAAGTGCATCAACCATGCACCAACCTGTACCAAGCAACCTGTAATTAGCCTATACCATAAACAAGTGCATCAACCATGCACCAACCTATACCTCAACCTGTAATCATCATGTACCATAAACAAGTGCATCAACCATGCACCAACCTGTACCTTAACCTGTAATCATCATGTACCATAAATAAGTGCATCAACCATGCACCAACCTGTACCTCAACTTGTACCATCAATGAGTGCATCAACCACACATCAAATATGTACCAATCATGCATCAAATACACATAAACTATGACTCATGAATATGTATCAACATCATCAACTATACAACTCATGTATATGTCAACTCATCAACGACTTGTCTCAACCATGTACCCAACATGTACCTCAACCATATACCAAATACATATACCAATATAACCATCAAAATTTCTCTAGCAATACATCACACTATCCATAACCAAATACCATAAACCATTACATCAAACCATGTGCCATAACCTCACTGTTATATAACCTCTATCTGTAACATAACTCAACCAAAATACCTCATCAATTTCATCATCCAAATATGATTTGTAACTCTGTAATAGACCTGGGGTATATGATCACATACCTGAAAACCTTCCTCAACTTTAACAACAAGAGACTAGCATTTTATCAAACTTTACTTTAGTCTCACATGACTAATTTTGGATTAATAAAAAACCCTAAATTGTAATAATCATAACTATGTATCTATAATGAATAAAGATCTGAAAATGGTACACAATGTTCTTCAGTGTCTTTTATGCAATTCCTCCGTATTTCACTACTTGGAACCTCTCATAAAAGGAGTTATAGAAAAAATGGCATACCTTTTTGAATTTTGGATTATTCTAGATAACGAACTTGTAGAGCATGCCCCACACGGAATATTTTCTGCATGGTTCTGAAAATTGTACAAAGAATAATACAGACTGTACTCTAACCGATACATTTGATCTTACTGAATTTGGATCTGTTATGAAGAAGTTATGTTGTTTTACCTGAAACACCTATTTTAGACTAGTTTCAGGACTAGTCACAAACCCTATTTTCCACGGAGTGTAACTCCAAAAATACAACGACCCACAAGCTAAAATTTGTACCACAGCTACTTGGATATGTTTCCTAATTTCATGGTTTGAATCATTCTAGAAAAAAAATTATTGCGGAAATGGTAAGATGGCATGTAAATAACATACCTTAGAAAGCATCATCAAAATAATTTATCCTCCCTTGAATTTTGACCTTCTTTACTTCACCTTCCCTTTGAAATTCGGCTTAGATATCCTTTGGTTACCTCAGTCACTTGTAGATATTCAATATTCTCAAGTGTGTTTAAAATTATAGAGCCTTGCCTCTTATTTATACTTTCATGTAGCTTCCTCAAGGGGTTACCTTTTAACCATCTTAACCCACTTTCCTTATTTTAGGGTTAATCCACTTCTAACCACTTGTCCATTTAGTAATTCATCCATTAAATTTATTGTTTAAATAATTTCTTTTTTTTCAAACACTTTGACTACTTTGACCTTTTAGGGCTTCTAGATGACTCATGAGGGTTCTCCAACTTCGCATGGCCATAACTCTCTATTCGCGAGGAGTTATGTGACGTTCCACATACCACCAGAAATGGCATGACATGTACTATCCATCTAGAATAGTTTTACTTGCAAATATATCAAAACTCATACCATTATTTGATCTGAAATCGGATCCAGAAGCCTGATAGGGCTTGAAAAATGCTCAAAAATGAAAGTGCTCAGAATGTGGCAAAACCAGTGCCATTGTGTTCGTCTCGTCTTCCTGATTTTGGTGGTATATTTACTTTGTCAAACAGAGTCCGTATGGAGAAGATATCGCATTCTGTTCGAAAAGTCAAACAGGCAAAAACATTGCTGACTGTGCAGTCCGTACAGTCCGTATGGACGCTAACGTGGCAGGTCCATACAGACGACACATGGTAGGTTCGTACAGGTGACACATGGCAGCGCCAGGGAGTGACACGTGGCAGGCAAATTTAGACATTTTGGTGTACAGCTAGACCTATCCCGAGGTGACACGTGTCACCACTGGAAGGGTGACACGTGGCACAGATGACATCAACATCTGACGTGGCGACGGTACGATGAAGTGGAGCGGATGACGTGGTAGGTGACAGAGCCATACGGCAGGGCTGGCGTGGCAAGGTGACATGGCATGACGTGGCAGTCATCTATTAGCAGGTTCTGAGCAAATCGTTTGTTGACACGTGGCGTTTAATTGGAAAGTGATTGGGTGCCACATGGCCCAATCACGGGTTGCCACGTGGCACCCCGGTTTTGGTCTATTTGGTTTAATAATCAAAATTTTTATGGGTCCATGGGGTTCGAACCCCGGACCTCTCCCCACCATGTAGTGCCTTTATCAAGTTAGCTCGACCATTAGACCACCGTGTATTGCTTGTTATGGAAAGGGCACATATTACATTTAATTTTGTATATGGTTAAGTTTTGGGCCGTGACCCGGCCGGGGCTTAGCCCCAGCCCTTGGTCGTGCGCATAACATATAACCACCGCTTGTGTATACAGAATGTCCAGGGATTTTAATTATGGTTTGAATGGTTGGCTTGAACGGTTAAGTCTTAGCCCACGACTATATGCCAATGCCATGTGACCATCCCAAGGGGGGGCACACCTTAATGAAGGGGGATTATGCCCGTATTTAACTATATTATAGTTAAAAAGTGGGTTTTTTAAACTGATTTTGGGTTTTAATTATTGTTTAGCCCATTTTTAATGTAATTAATCCATTTTTGGGAGTTATTGGGTAGTTTTTGAGCCTAACTTCTTGGAGGAAGTTGGAGATGAGCAACCAACTTCCTAGCTATATAACTAAGGCCTGTTTGAGTCCAAGGGGACAAATTTGAGGGGCATTCATAGCAGAATTATGCTGAGGAGAAGCCAAGCCAAAGCCATTTTGATGCAGAGAAGCTTTTGAGGAGGAGACGCTGTCAAACCATTTATGGGAGCTCCAGACGTCCGTTTTGCGTGCTGTTTTCTTTGCATGGTTCTTGAGATCTGGACGAACATGACCAGATTAGTCTTGTATCCATTTGGCATTGCAGTGATGTACTTTTGAGAATTTGAACAGAAATAAAGAAGCCTCTCCCACAGAGAAAAGGCCCGGAGACGTAGGCAAAGTTGTGCCGAACTCCGTTATCAATCTGCGTGTTATGGTTTGTTGTCTATTATTTCATTTTAGATCTGCATATGTGTATATGGCTGTTATAATTCCTCTTCTTTCCTCATTCTTTCACTAAGTTTCTCAAATGGTTAATTAATGCATGCAAAACTAAAACTCAACCATATGTCATTAAAAGATCCTACAGATCAAGTGGTAGCAGAGCTAGTTGACGTTTGGATTTGAGTTTTGCATGTTAACCAGGGAAGAGCTCATCTCAAGGAAGAAAATGGCATCTACAGGAGGACTTTCTCAAAATGAGAAGGAGTTCAGAGATTCGGTGTTTTCCATGGCCGATATGGTGAAGGTGTTGTATGAAGACTACTTGGAACGAAAGAGCACGGTTCAAGTGAAAGCTTCAAATAACAACAAAGAAAAAAAAGAATTGAAGGAAGTGCCTTCTACATCTATTTTAGAAAACATATCTGAGGTATGCAGTGAAGGTTCCTCATCAAATTTTCCTCATTCTCATCAAGTTGGTTTTGGTGCATTCGAAAAACATACAAAAGGTGTAGGTTTGAGAATAC
>ML828965.1:53489-75078 GCA_009831015.1 Picea engelmannii
ACAGGTCTGGATGCCAAAAACTCATTGCACGTTTTGCAACAAGAGTGGACATCAAAAGACTAGTTGTTGGAAGCTTAATCCGGAGCTTCGTCCAAGGAAGGACAAAAGGATTTTGCATGTACTCACGAAGGATAAGCTCATGTTGTGCAGATATCTAAAGTATATCAGTTCATTTGCTGTCATATTTTTGATGCTGTCATTAGCAATGTTTTCTACATGGATGATAGTAGCTTCAGTAAGATGTAACAGGGTTCAAATGGCTAACAATATACTATCAATTGTCATGATTGTGTTACAGTTGATCTTGATGAGACAAGTGCACAGGACAGAGTTCAGAGACAGAGAGAAAGTCGGGTGGCCTATCCCGATCTTGTTGACTGGTCAGTAACCTTTTGGGGACCAAAAGGTCTTATTGTGGGGAGGTGTGATCCGAAATCGGATCCATAAGCCTGATAGGGCTTGAAAAATGCTCAAAAATGAAAGTGCTCAGAATGTGGCGAAACTAGTGCCATTGCGTCTGTCTCGTCCTCCTGATTCTAGTGGTATATTTACTTTGTCAAACGGAGTCCATATGGAGAAGATATCGCATTCTGTTCGAAAAGTCAAACAGGCAAAAAAATTGTTGACTGTGCAGTCCGTATAGTTCGTACGGACGCTGACGTGGCATGTTCGTATGCTGATGTGGCAGGTCCATATAGAAGACACATGGAAGGTCTGTACAGGTGACACGTGGCAGGCAGATTTGGACATTTTGGTGTACGGCTGGACCTATCCCGAGGTGACATGTGTCACCACTGGAAGGGTGACACGTGGCATGGATGACGTCAGCATCTGATGTGGCGACCGTACGGTGACATGGAGTGGATGACGTGGCAGGTGACAGAGCCATATGGCAGGGCTGGCATGGCAAGGTGACATGGCATGATGTGGAAGTCATCTATTGGCAGGTTCTGAGCGAATCGTTTGTTGACACATGGCGTTTAATTGGCAAGTGATTGGGTGCCACTTGGCCCAATCAGGGGCTACCACGTGGCACCCCGGTTTTGGTCTATTTGGTTTAATAATCAAAATTTTTATGGGTCCATGGGGTTCGACCCCCGGACCTCTCCCCACCGTGTAGCGCTTTTATCAAGTTAGCCCGACCATCAGACCACCGTGTATTGCTTGTTATGGAAAGGGAACATATTACATTTAAGTTTGTATATGGTTAAGTTTTGGGCCACGACCAGGCTGGGGATTAGCCCCAGCCCTTGGTCATGCGCATAACATATAACCACCGCTTGTGTATACAGAATGCGTGGGGATTTTAATTATGGCTTGAACGGTTGGTTTGAACGGTTAAGACTTAGCCCACGGCTATATGCCAACGCCATGTGACCATGCCAAGGGGGCGCGTGGCTTAACGAAGGGGGCTTATGCCCATATTTAACTATATTATAGTTAAAAAGTGGGTTTTTTTAACTGATTTTGGGTTTTAATTATTGTTTATCCCATTTTTAATGTAATTAATCCATTTTTGGGAGTTATTGGGTAGTTTTTTAGCCTAACTTCTTGGAGGAAGTTGGAGATGAGCAACCAACTTCCTAGCTATATAACCAAGGCTTGTTTGAGGCCAAGGGGACAACTTTGAGGGGCATTCAGAGAAGAATTATGCTAAGGAGAAGCGAAGCCAAAGCCATTTTGATGCAGAGAAGCTTTTGAGGAGGAGACGCTGTTGGACCATTTTTGGGAGCTCCGAACGTCTGTTTTGCGTGCCGTTTTCTTTACATGGTTCTTGAGATCTGGACAAACATGACCAGATCAGTCTTGTATCCATTTGGCATTGCAGTGATGTACTTTTGAGCATTTGAACAGAAATAAAGAAGCCTCTCCCACAGAGAAAAGGCCCGAAGACGTAGGCAAAGTTGTGCCGAACTCCGTTATCAATTTGCGTGCTATGGTTTGCTGTCTATTATTTCATTTCAGATCTGCATATGTGTATATGGCTATTATAATTCCTCTTCTTTCCTCATTCTTTCACTAAGTTTCTCAAATGGTTAATTAATGCATGCAAAATTAAAACTCAACCATAAGTCATTAAAAGATCCTACGGATCATTATCCATCAAACAAACTTGGGTCCATTACCCAAACCTTTGTGCTACCAGAATTCGCTACTAGACTTTCTTCAAGGGTTGACATCAATGACAACCAACCTAATTAATCAAAACAAATTAGGGGTTCATAGGTTAGTTGGGTATGTTATGTTCTATGTTGTTCGGTTTTGTCATGAGGAAAATGAGAGAATATACTGAGTATGAGTGATAAAGTCTATGTCTAAGTGGATAAAGAGAGTTTCAGAAAGAGGCTTGCACTGCAGAGCGACTAGGCAATATGGAGAGAAATATAGTATGATATATCTATTGTAAGTGCAGTGCACAACCCTAGGACGATTACAACAAGAATAATAAAGAATTTAGTCATTGTGGACATAGCCCAAAGTTGGGTGAACCACGTTAAATACTGTGTCTTCTTATATTTTATGTGATTGATCGTGACTTTTCTTTTTATGCATGTTATATTAGATATGTTTCTTACATGATCACTACACACTAGGTATAAATGTTACAGTAGACGGTTTATGTTGCAATATAAAGTATAATGGTACTATATAATTGAATTCACTAAGTAACCAAGGAAGAATCAATATAAGATAATGCAAAAAGAACATATAAGTAAGAATGAATAAGATGAATTCCTCTAATTCCCTCACTACTGCATAAACATGATTCCTACATCACCAATAGATTCCTCGGGTGAGACTTCACTTACATGCAAGTGATGCCGAAAGGGTCAGTGTCTGAAGGGTTTTGTTGGTTAATATAACTTTAACATAAGGTCTTATAACCACGTTCCAATAGGGGGAAATGCTTACTTCTGTTAGGGGGATAGGATATGGTGTATTTTTTGAGAAAACACTTATACTGAGATGGGGGGTGAATCAATATAAGACAATTTTTTCCTATTCAAACATTCATCAACTATAAGATACAACAACAAAACAAGCCATTATCACCTAGAATAGTGCTAGAATTTAGCATATTTGAGTGCATGAATTGGGCTCAATGGTCGGCGCAAAACTCGACGCCAAATGACATTTTTAGTTGGGCATCAAGATTAGTGCCTAAAATAACGCCTAGATTAGCGCCCAAAATAACGCCTAAATTGATAGTTTTTCTCCCAATCATGATTCATGTTTTTCTTCTGGTATAGAGTCAAAAATAGCTTCGGGTTTGGCTTCCAAATTTACACTAATATTTGATTCCATTATTGCATATTTTTTTGCTTCTAAAATGGCTTCCATGATTGAGTCTTTTGTTACTTCTAAAATTGCTTCCATTTTTCCTTCTTTGTTTGCTACCTGAATTGCTTCTTTTTTTCTTCCTAGGTAGCGTCAGGATTTGCTTCCAAGATTGCTTTTGGTTTGGCTTCCATTGTTACTTCCTTTTTTTATTCCAAAAAATATACCATTTTTTTTTCTAAAGTGCCACCAGGTTTTTCTCCTTAATTGGCACCAAATTTTTCTTCCAGAATTGCTTCATTGATAGCTCCATGGTTTGCTTCCTTTTAGTTACAAGGTTTGTTTCCTTTTTAGTGCCTGGTTTTGCTTATTTTTTAGGTCCAAGGTTTGCTTCCTTTTAGTGTTGGGATTTGCTTCTTAATTAACATCCAATTTTTCTTCTTGTTAAGAAACCAATTTAGCTTCCTACTTAGATCCAGAAATAGCTCCAAGTATGGCTTCCAATTTAATGTCGATTTTTACTTCCATTTCAGAGCCACATTTTGATTCCATTTTAACAACTCATGTGGCTTCCTTTATAGCTTCCATTTATTAATTTAATATTTAATATTTCAATTTAATTAGTTAAATATATCACGCCTCTTAAAGAACTTATATTATTATAGAGTAAGTCATATTGCATTTGAAGTAATTTATATGATAGCTTTTTTAAAGAATTTTTAGGGAAATGGACATCCATACAAACTAACAACATCATTATACTTATTATATCTCCATATAAATAAAATCTACAACATACAATATACATAAACTAACAAGATAATGATTATAACATGATCATCATCTATAATTAAATCAAGTGAGTCAAATATACCAATATTAGATAAGTATCATGTCAAACAACTTATATCTTAAAAAAAAAAACAGATATCTCATTTGAAATGTATATCATAAAATTTCCGAAGATCTTAAAAAAATAGATATCACATTTCAAATTTATGTCATATCATTCATGAAGAAATTTAATTAAATTTGACAACATCCATCCTGAGTAGCAAAGTAAAATCAGCATACGTAATAAATATGCCAGTAGATCAATAACATGTCAAAATGATACATGGACAACACTCGACATAAGTCAAAATGATACATGTCCAAATGATATAAGTGAAAATGATAAATTATGTGACTCAAAATTATACATGTCGAAATGATACAACTCAATAATATTGTACTACAGGTGAAAATAATACACATGATAGTAAACATGAAAAGAGGAATCATAATGATATATCAACAATGATCCATGATGGAGTATATATGATCCATGTCACTAGCTACTACCAACAACTGGTTCATCGTCATCGTCATCGTCATCGTCATCATCATCACTATCATCATCATCATCAATGTGATCACCATCATCATCCACCTCAGTGTCTTATGTATTTGCCTTATCATCATCATCTCCCATGTCTATATCAAACCCATTATAATCTAGATCTATCTCATGAGGATCAACTGGATCTTCTAGAAGACATGTGTTCTACAAAAAATAACATTCAAAATGAAAAATTGTTATTTATTTTATGCAATAATTAATTTTTGTGTTATATTTCTAAAATTACAACATATGAAACAAAACCATAATCATATTACATCATATCAAAGTGCACATACCATAATTAAATTTCAAATAAGTTACAGATAAGATGTCATTCCAATGATGTAAACCATGCAACAATTCCAATAAACGTTAGTAAAGATCATAAAAAAAATTGTTATACATTTTAACTATCAATTGTAAATTCTATTACATAACCGTAAATGCCAACCCTCTCCATTTTTTGATATATATGATTATTTTTGCCTAGAATATCCTTTGAGAGTTAGTTGGTATATCTTCTTCTCTTATGTTTCACAAATGAATATTTTTCTAGGACATTTTGGCACTATAATATGCTTCAAAGGTGCTTTGAGAATTAACTAGACTATAGGTAATTATGAAGATCCTCTTGATACTTATTCAACTAGACCACTTCCAAATGTCAATCCTTCCAAAGAAAGCATTTTCATGTTTATTTCAAACAATGTTCACTTCCATACATGCTCTTGCGCATATGGAATTCCCAACCTTGAATACATTAAAGGAATGCAACATTTGTATTAAGGGGTCCAATTTATGAAACCATGCCTCGGGAGTGGATGGACAATCTGGTTACCTAGTCCATGCCTAAACAAGCTTGCAACATCTCACAGAACTGAAAAATGTTGATATGTTAGGTTTTTATGCCCCAAGGAGGTATTGGCCAAGAGTCCCTGAAATGTGATGCAGGAGCATCGTAAACAACCAACCAAGCAAGCATAAAGGTGGAAGACAGCTGGAAAAGCACAACACACATTTTGCACAATTTTGAAATGTTTTTGAAAATTAATGAGCAGATATTAATGTACTAATTAAGGGAAGTGTACTTGCATGTTGTAAACAGATCTTGAGCGATTTGTTCTCATCTGTCAGATGTAATAGACATTAAGTCTGATTAATGAAAGTAGGTAGCTTTGAGTTAATAGATTAGACAGTTTTAGAAGCGTAGGAGGGAAAATGGATATAGACACCCTCATCCTTGTATCATTAGATCATTAGATCATTAGAGGAGGAAATTTATTGATTTCAAAGATTTCATAATATGTTGAGCTATAGCAGAGAGCTGTAGAGAAGAACCCATGTACAAGAGCACTTGAGTTAATATATGAAGCTTTGACTCAATTTTCATGGTGTTATGATGCTTATTGTTTACATTAGTTGAATGGTATGTTTACAACTGATTGTTTTCTCTATTTATGCATTTGTTTCAGTGTTGTGTTGAATGTGTGATTTCATGTTGAATGTATGAAGTCTGAGAGAGGAGAAGAATGAGTTTCAATTATTTCTCGTCCTAAGAGTTCCTACAAAGAGTGCAGTGAAACATCCGCAAGGTGTGCGTTGACAAGGGTCTGAGTTTTATCTCAGAAAGCTCAAGAGAGATACTGTTGTTCTCATACCAACAGAAGTGTAGGTGAAGCAGAGAGCCGTGCAAGGTGTGCGTAGGCTAGTTGAAACCTTACAATTTATCAACTAAGGTGAAGGTGGAAGGACTGCTGTTGCAAAGAGTGCACAGAGTCAAGGACTAAAATAATCAGGGTTATTTGAAAGTTTGCCGCAAGAAGTGCGAGCAGGATTCCTCTTCGAGACTTGAGTTTGAAAGTGAAATATCACGAGGGTTAGTACCTTTGAAGTGTTAAAAGGGAGATAGGGAGTGAAATCATCGTGCAGAAGTCAATTTCAGGAGGGAGAATATTGATTCGTTTCGCAGAAGTCATTGAGGAGTGAATCGGGCGGTCAGAATTCTCCGTGGAGAATTCCCAAAGTTGCAAGGACCGTAGGATCCAGTAGAGTTGCAAGGACCGTAGGATCCAGTAGAGTTGCAAGGTGGTTAAAGGATAGTGAAACCCATCACCCAAGATCTGAGAGTTAATATGAGCCATTGATCTCATTTCAACCCATGTCATTGGATCATTTCACGAACTAGGGGTTCGTGAGTTTTGGGGACCAGATTAAATTCTTGGTTTGCATGAAGTTGCGAGTTGCGAGGAGTAGGGAAGGAGATCCATACCATTGGATCCAAGCCACAGGAGAACTGTTGGATAAGAATCACTGCGTGGTATCACATATCATGAACTCAGGGTTTGAAAGAATTGGATTTCGACTGCAAAATCCATGAAGTGCTGAGTACCGAGGGCTTGTATGAACATGTAGTACATCCGATAGGTGGGCCGTGTGGTTGACAGGTGGTGAAAACATAGAGCGCAGAGAAAAGTGGAAGTGGGTAACAGGTGGTGGACATATGTTGCCTAGGAAAGGAGTCAACCCATTGTTGACTTATCACGTCTTGGGGATTCACGAAGGAGGATCACAAGGACTCAACGCTCCAACTCCCGAAGTTGTGAGTTGCGAGGGGTGCTAAAGCTAGGCACTAGCCAGTGGTTGTTTGTAGAAGCACTAGGAAGGAAGGGGCCATACCCGTATCGCACTCTCGGGTATCGGAGGTTTGGAGTCAAGGGTATTCAATTCACAAACTCACGATATCGCGAGTCACGAAAGGTGCTTGCACTAAGGCCCAAGTTGTGGTCATGTGGAGGTGAAGACTCACACCTGGTGCATGTGGTACAGGTGGGGTTTTCATAAAGGACCTGTGGATTCGTTGAAGGTTCTAGCAGGGAATCAAAGGAGCCACTTCGGCTCAAGGAGAAGTTAAGAATGATCCTGTGCGGATCTTGGCCCAAGGGTCGGGGGTCTGCATCAAAATGATTTGGGATGTGACTTGCAATTGCACATAAAATGAAAAATGAGACTGGGATTGAGGAACCATTGAATCCTATGGATTCCTGACATAGGATTTCAGCTATAGCACCCCTCAGTCTCAAGTGCCATGCCTCGTAAGTTGCTTTACTCATTGATTTTGAGAACTAGGGTTTTTCTCAGTTAGAAGCAATGAAACATTTGGATTAATGGGTTCAATTTATGAAACCATGCCTTGAGAGTGAATGTAGACACCTAGTCCATTCATAAACAAGCTTGTAGAATCTCATGAAACTAAAAAATGTTGCTCTGTTAGTTTTTTATCCCCCAAGGAGGTATTGACCAAGATTCTCTAAAATGGTTTGGGATGCAACTTGCAATTGGGAATATAACAAAAACTGAGACTTGGATTGAGGAACCATCAACTCCATTGGATTCCTTCAATAGGATTCCAGCTAGAGCACATCTTGGCCCTCGACCAAGTTTTGGGGAAACTTTGGTCAGTTTTGGCCCACTTTTGGACTTCGACACTTTGGTCAAAGAAGGAGTGCCCAGGTAGAGTTGAGATCATGGATCTCACCGATTTTGAGGGTTATGTGGACCCAGTAAGGGGCCCTCTAGGGATTTTGTAATGGGTTTATGGGATGTCGGCCCATGGGGTTTTCCCATGTTTAGGCATTATTGTAAGGGTTTGTAAAGTATAAATAAAGAGGAATGTATTGTAGAAGTAGAGTAGTTATGTGTGAAATGGAAGTTCTTTGTGCAGGAGATTGTATGTGCATTGAGGCTCTATGCTCGACTGTGATTTTGTAGAAGGTGCTAAGTGTTGTGAGAAGATATTTTGGCTCTGTGGATTTGACCTAGTTTTGGAAGGAGGATCTAGTGCTTAGTGCACAGATCTCATGTCTGGTGCAGAGCTCGACTCTGTGGCTTAGTGCACAGGAGTTATTGGGTGTAAGGTTTTTGGCGAATAATAAAGAGGTGAAGCGGTTTGTGAACGTAGCCCTACCCTGGGGTGAACCACGTATATTTGGTGTCTTATAGTTTTCTTTGTGAAATGTTATCTATGTTATGTTTTTCTTAGTGCTTGGATTAGGATGTGTAATGAATGTGTATGTGTTGCTTAAATGATTTGATTATGTTAGAAGTGCTAGATCTAATTCACAGTGCTAAGTGCTAAGTGTTTAAGGTCCATAATATTTTGTTGTTACTACGCTAGATATATATTTGATTATGTTTTGCGATGTGAATAGGGTTAATAAAATAATGCATGTCACTTCCTAAGCATTAACAAAATATTCTGTGAAGTGTTATTATCACATATCTGTGTCCCAGCTTGGTTGTAGACACCTGCGTCATGTAACCTCCCCTATTGCTACCTCAGGTGAGACTTCGCCTGCTTCGCAGGTGTTGTCGAAAGGGTCGGTAGTCGAGGTTTTGTTGGTGCATTGTTAAGAGTTGAATCCTGGGTCTGCCCCTATGCCAACAATACCCCTCATTCCTGGGTCCCATGCCTTGAAAGTTGCTTTATTAATCAATTTCGAGAACTGGGCTTTTTGTTATTAAGAAGCAATGCAACATTTGGATTAAGGGGTTTTTATGCCTCAAGGAGGAATTGGCCAAGAGTCTCGGAAATGGTTTGGGATGTGGCTTGAAATTGGGCATAAAACAAAAATCGAGACTCGTATTGTGGAACCATCGACTCTATTGGATTCCTAGCATACAAATTAAACTATATCATCCCCACTCCTAGGTCCCATGCCTCAGATGTTACTTTATTCATCGATTTCGAGAACTAGGGTTTCTCCTAGTAAGACACAATGCAACATTTGGATTAAGGGGTCCAATTTATGAAACCATGCCTTGGGAGCATATGGACAAAGTGGTCACCTAGTCCATGCCTAAACAAGCTTACAACATCTCACGGAACTAAAAAATGTTGCTCCGTTAAATTTTTATTCCCTGGGGAGGTATTAGCCCTAGAAGATTCAAGACATCATTGCAATGGCACATAACAACCCTAGCATACTCAATACATTAAGCCCTAAATGGATGAAAATTATGACAGAAATTTAATAAAATGTGTCAAGGTGTATTCCAAGGGAGAAATATGACAATTAAACCCTAGACATCAATCTAAAAAGGATGGAAGTTGAGGGTAAGTCTTGCATTTCCATGCCTTGCTTTTCCATGCCTTGCCTTTCCACACCATGTCTTGACATGCCATGCCATGCCTTGCCTTTCCTTTCCATGCCTTTTCTTTCCTTTCCATGTCATTCCATATCATGCCTTGCCATTACATTCCTTTCCTTGCCTTTCCATGTCATTCCATGCCTTTCCTTTAAATTCCATGCTATGTCATGCCTTGCCTTTGCACCTTGTCATGTCATGCCTTTCATTTCCTTTCCTTACCTTGTCATGCCATGCATTGCCTTTCCTTTCCATGCCATGCCTTGCCTTTCCATACCTTGCCTTGCCATGCCTTGCCTTGCCATGCCATGCCATGCCATTCCTTTCCTTTGCATGCCTTGCCATGGCATCCCTTGCATTGTCTTTCCTTGCCTTGCCTTGCCATGCCATGTCATGCCATGCCTTTCCTTTGAATTCCTTGCCTTTCCATGCCATGTCTTTGCATACCATGCCTTGCAATTCCATGACTTGCATTCACTTTTGATGCCTTATCTTTCCATACCATGCCTTTCCTTTCAATGTCATACCATGCCTTTCCATACCATGCCTTGACATGCCATGCCTTGCTATACTATGCATTGCCTTTCCATACCATTCCTTTCCATACCATGTCTTTCCATGCCATCCCTTTCCCTGCCTTGCCATACCATGCCTTGCCTTGCATTTTCTTGCCATGCCATGCCTTGCCTTTGCATGTCTTTCCATGCCATGCCTTTCATTTCCTTGCTTTTCCATGCCATGGTATGGTATTCCTTTCCTTGTCTTGGTATGGTATGGTATTCCTTTCCTTGGTATGGTATGGAATCCTTGGCATGGCATGGTATGGTATGGTATGGCATGCCTTTCCATGCCATGGTATGGTATGGTAAGGTATGGTATGGAATGGTATGCCTTGCCTTTCCATGCTAAGGTATGATATCCTTGGCATGGTATGGTACGGTGTGGTATGCCTTTCCTTGTCATGCCATGGTATGGTATGGTATGGTATGGTATGGTATGGTATGCCTTGCCTTGCCTTTCCATGCTATGGTTCCTGTAGTGACCATATTTTTTGATAGTTGAAGCATTGTATTTTTGACATATCCTTTTCTTGATTTGGTTTCTTCTTTCATCCAAACTTCTTCTTATTCTTGAATTTCTTGAACTTTGCTATGTAGGCTTGATCGCCATCTTTCTTTTGGGATTTCTCTTTTGTTCTAATCCTTGATTATTCTTGTGCACAACAAGTCCAAAATTATTCAAATGTAGGATACTCAGTTCTTGTGTTCATGCTAGTGGTAAATGCATCCCATGTCTTGGGAAGAACATTAAGTACTATATTTACAAGTTCCTTTTCTAAAATGATTTCCTCAATAGCTTATAGTTGATCTCCTAACTAAGAGATTCTTACAAAGTATGATGTTATGTTGTCATCATTATTCATTTTCATGTCACATAGCTCATTCTTTAGGCTCATCACTTGTCTAATTTTTTTCACTGAGAAGAGGCTAGTTAAGGCATCGCACATCTTCTTAGGTGAGTCAAGATGATAAATTTAGGGTATCAAATGGTCCTTTACAGAGTCCACTATGATTCTCATAGCATTTATGTCATTGTCCTTGAATTTCTCCATAACTACAATGTTTTTTCCTTCTCTTCTCCTGCTTCAGGCTGTGGTTCCATGATCTTTCCTTTCACAATATCCAATACTTTATTCTTGGCAAGGATGAGGTCAATCCTTGTCTTCCATGCTCTAAAGGAAAAATCCCCTTATAACTTGTTTTCTGACTTCATAGAGTAAGTTATGAATTATTTGACTTGGTCAACCTTTGACTTTGACCAAAAACTCAAACTTGACCCCTTAGCTTGTTGAGAGTACCAGGAGGTGCACTAGGCTAGGGAGCACTAGGTTATCCATGAATTAGGTCAATAATTTTACAAGGTGCCTCAACACGAGGGTTAGGGTTTCATTACTACAGTAAAAAATTTGACTGCAACTGAGAAAATCCTCCCAATCTACCTTCCAGTGCTTAGACTGTCTGAATATAGTGTGGGCCCATAACCTGTTAGAATAATAAGTGTGCTTATTTTTACCATAGTCAATATAGAAATATTATCACCCAACCATAAGCACAAAGGCCACCCCCAAGCACCATAAAATTGACAAACAGAATAATTCTGGAAGAAAACCCTAGAACCAATAGCCAACCAAGGTAGTGTACCTATCTCCAAAGCTAGCGTACCAAGAAGAGAGTCCAAACCATAACCAAGTACAAATTTCAACGATAACCAAATACCAATTCACCACTACAACAACTACAATTCTCCTTCAATCATGCACACCACTTGTCCTTATGTAGTTGTGAGAGAGAGTGTGACAAATGAGCTCTAGAGACCTCTTATTTATAGTCCTCCAAGTGACCTAACTTGATCAACTTCTAATTCTAGAGGATAATAATTTAATATAAATTATTATCTTGACCCGAATTGTCTTCTAAGGTTATTTCCTAACCTTCTAGGGTTTCTCTTGCTTCCCGAAATATTCTAGTCTCGTCAAAGGTTACACATAGAGGTTAATACCTCCCATAGCTACCATAATATCAACACAGATAATTACTCAGTCACAAGGGACTCAAACACAGAAAACTATGTCATAGATGCCAATTCACACTGACAACCTACAGTCTCTCATTCCCCATATGTCTCTCCCACCCCATGAAGTGTGCCCCTTCTCTGCTCAACAATCCTTTGGCTACCGCACTTCCCTTCTGAGGCTTCAACAACAAGTCAAATGGGAAGTCTCAAAGCCCTGTCATTGCAGTTTAACACCATAGGAAATAATTCCCAGTAATTCTCTCACCCAGAGAGAATGGAATCTCCCACAGGCCTGACAACCCGTCTCTTCAATTCTCTCACCTAGAGAGAATGCAGTGTCTCACGGGCCTGAAAAACCACCTGTTTAGTCTATCTCTCCAAGCTAAGAAATGTACATATATATGCGAAAGTAACAAAAAAACTATGATCACAATACTAGTCAGGTTCAATGACAACAACAATTGGGTTCAACTCACGGTTTAGTTCTATGACAGAACAGTCAGGTCACAATCCCCCCACTCATGATGGTCAAATGATCCCATATGAAAATATATTGGAATGGACTAAGTCCAAAAATATTTGACTGGATGTTTCCAACTTGAAACTTATCACGTTGAGAACTACCTTCAATCCACAACATGTTCCCAACTTGAAACTTGTCATGTTGAGAAATTCCTTCAGCCACTTGTCCCCTCAAGCCTTAAGATAAAATAATATATCCTTACTTTATGTTTGTAAGAAATATTGATATAATATTCCTTTTTGGGTTTAATCCCCCTTTAACCCATCCCCCTTAACCTCAAATAGTGGAGTTAAGGCCCCCAAATGTTTTTACATGGTCGGTATGCATCAGGGATGTATTTTTGTTATATTTTATGTGATTACATTTACAACTCAGTACATAAGTATTGATGTTTTGTATCCAGTATCACCAGCCTAAAAAACATAAATCTCGCACACTAAACCAGTTCTCGCTGAACATTTAGGTTGCACACACTCTTTTTTCAGTCTGCCACCTTCGCATACTTACATATGTGTGCATTACTATACAAAAGGCTTCTTTAGCCTCTAAAACCTGCACACTAAGCTAGTGCGTGCTGAAGCCAAGGTTGCATGCCTTTTCCTTTAGCGCGCCATCATTTTGCACTTAAACTTGTGTGTGTTTCAAACATTAAGATGTTTCACTTTCAGTGTCCCATTCTTGTTTACTTACACAAGTGCACGCTAAAAAAATTAAACTGTGTGTTGTATCATTTTACAACTACACACACTCCTTTGGTGTGAGATTCTCATGCACTTACTTAATGCTTGCATAACCAAACCAACAAACTTGTTCCATCAACTCACCATATTTTAAGTAAAGTACAGTTACATTTATATGTACACTTGGGGTTCAACCTAGGGGTATTACAATCCTCTCCCCCTTATTTATGCACTGTCCTCAATGTAGTATATACACATGTACAATCAAAATTTCAAAAAATTTCAAAAAGATGTGGGTATTCTACCCGCATAACATGTTCTTTCTCCCAAGTTGCATCCTCGGGGTCGTACTAGGTCCATTGTACCTTTACTAACTCTATGGATCGATTTAAGAGTTTCTTGATATTCTCATCCAATATGCACACCAAATGCACTTGAAAACCTCCTTCTTGCTCCACTTGAATCACATTCCAATCAACGACATGATTAGTATCAGGTATATACTTTTTAAGAAATGACACATGGAATACATTATGAATGTGAATTGATGCAGACAAGGCAAACATATATGGTACGTGACCAATCCTTTTCAGGATTTCAAATGGCCCATAAAATCGTGCTGCCAACTTTGAACAATTTCCCAACTTAAGGGAATTTTTGTTGGCCTTTACTTTTAGAAACACATGATCACTCACATTAAATTCTTTGTGAGTTTGTTCTTTATCAACATATCTTTTTTTCCTATCTTGCACAACCTTTAAATTTTTCTTTATCTTCATCATCTTTTCTTCCATTACCCTGAGTAGTTCTGGCCCAACTACTGCATGGTTTGTTGGGTTGTCCCAGCTTACAGGTGTGTTGCATTTTTTCCCATAGAGTGCCTCAAATGGGATCATATGTAGGGATGGTTGGTACCCATTGTTATAAAAAAATTATACCAAGTGTAAATAATCCTCCCATTTGGATGGTTTATCCATGACATATATCTGTAGCATATGTTCTATTACTTGATTCAGCCTTTCTATCTGCCCATCTGAATCTGGATGATAAGTTGTACTAAAATGCAGATTTGTTCCAAATCCCTTGAACAATTCTTTCCAAAAATTTGAGTTAAATTTTGGATCTCTGACAGACACAATTATCTTGGCCATTCCATGTAATCGAGATATTTATTTCAAATAAATATCAGCTATGTTAGCTGCCTTTTGAGTAAGATTTATTGGAATAAAATGGGCAGCTTTGGTAAGTTTGTCCACCACCACCATGATAAAATCATGTTGTTTTCTAGTTCTTGGTAGTTTAGTAATAAAGCCCATTGTTACCACTTCCCATTTCCACTCATGAATGGGAAATGGTTGTAGCAATCCAGTTGAATTTCTATGCTCAACCTTGACCTTTTGGCATGCCAAACATTTGGAAATGAAATCAACAATTTATTTCTTCATTCCTGACCAATAATATTGGCTCTTGACAACTGCAATAGTGTTTTGGTAACCTAGGTGTTCAACATAAGGTACATTATGCATTTATCCCAATATCATATTCTTCAATTCCCAATAATTTGGCACATAAATTCTACCTCTGTATATGAGAATTTCATCACTTTCTAGCTTATAGTCTTCAACTTCCTACATCTTTTAGAATTTTATCTTTCAAGTATTATTGACACATGTTAATGGTTGTGTCATGCATCTCATGCACCCTCCTACTAAGTGCATCAACCACATTGTTCTCTTTAATTTTGATATGTTTAATATAAATATCATATTTACTGAGGATATTTAACCACCTTCTTTTCCTGGCATTTAGAGTTGGTTGTCCAAAAAAGTATTTCAGATTAATATGGTCTGTTCTTAACTCAAATTTTTTCCCCATGAAGTAGTACCTCCACATATTCAAGGCATGCACTATGGCTTCCAACTCCAAATCATGAGTTCCATAATGCCTTTCATGCTCCTTCAACTTCCTTGATTCATAGCATACCACATAACCATGATGACTAAGGACTCCACCCAATCCTTCTTTACATGAAACAAAGAATACAATGAAGTCTTTAGTTGGATCATAATTTCTTAGTATTAGAGCACTTGTTAATAAATGCTTTAGGTGTTGAAAACTTCTTTCACAATCTCGTTTCCACTCAAAATTCACACCTTTCTTCTGCAAAGAAGTAATTGGGTGTGAAATATTTGAGAATACTTCAATGAATATTCTATAGTAACCTACAATACCCATGAATGATCTCACATCTGAGACATTTCTTGGTGTTAGAAAACCTTCAATGGCCTTATCTTTTCAGGATCGAATGCTATCCATTCCTCTGAAACAATATGACGGAAATAATGATTTTTCTTCTCGTAAAATGTGCACTTGCTCAAATTGGCATACAATTGGCACTCCCTCGATATCTTTAACACCATTCTCAAGTGTTGCTCATGCTCTTATTCAAACTTAGAATACATAAGAATGTCATCCAAGAATACAAAGGAAAACTTCTCCAAGTAATTCACGAATACACCATTCATGAGACACATGAAGACAATTCGTGCATTCATTAACCCAAATGGTACCATTGTGAACTCATAATGGCCATACCTTGTTCTGAAAGTAGTCTTGTTGATGTCTTCTTCTTTAATTGTTACGTGATGATAGCCTAAACTGATATCAATCTTGGAGAATACTTTTTCATCTTTCAATTGATCAAAGAGGTCATCTAACCTTGGAAAAGGATATTTATTCTTCACAATTACCTTTTTCAACTTCCTAAAGTGAATACAAAGTCTCAAATTTCCATCCTTTATGTTTACAAACAAAACTGAGTCACCCCAAGGTGACACACTTGGGTGTTTATACCACTTTTTAGAAGCTCTTCAAGTTGCATTTGTAATTCCTTCAGTTTAGGTGTACTCATCCTGTAAGGAGTCTTAGACACTGGAGTTGATCCAAGCATCGGATTGATAGAGAATCTGATATCTCTTTTGGGTGGAAATCCTGGTATCTCCTTAAATACATCTCCAAACTCTTTTAGGATTGTGCAGTCTTCAATATCCGACACCTTATCCTTAGGTCTCTTTTCCATTTGCATGGCAAATATTTGACACCATTTCCTATAAATCTTCTTTAGCTACAAGGCTGAGATTGAATTTCTTATAGTTACTGCTATGAGAATCCATTGTATTGTTCTTAAGTTGCCTTCCTCATCCAAGCAAGGAAATTCTTTTCTATATAAATCTAGGAAAACATGGCATTGGTCCAACCAATCCATACCAATTAGGAAATCATAGGAACCTAAAGGTATGATCAACTCTGCACTGGTGTTCGGTCCATTCATCTTCATTGGACATGCTTTGACCATCTCATTAATATTTCTCTTAGCTCTTGTATCTAGTTGCACCATCCAAGGTTTTCCAATATTACCTCTTGGCAAATGAAATCTTTCCACCATATTAGGATCTAGATAACTATGACTAGCTCTTTAATAAATTAAAATAGCAATGGGATGCTTATTTATCTTACCTTCTACTTCAATCATGTGTGAATGAAACTCAACTTTCTTGTTGTCTAAGGTTTCATATATCTTAGGTACACTTTTTCCCATGTCCTCCACTATTTCATCTTGATAAACATTGTGAACAGACCTCACTCTTTCACTCTTGTGAGGGAAATATCTATACATATGATCTCATTTACAACCCTGACATTGAATAGGTGGTGGCCTTGGCATTTTCCCTAATGAATCTGTCATTCTATATTATTTAGAATTTGGTTGTTTCTTATATTTATTTATGAAGAATGGTGGCTTATTCCCTTTCTTCCTCTATTCCATCTTGCTTTTCTTATTGTCTTCCCAAGATTTCTGGTAAGATGCTTTCCCTTTTTGTTGATCATAAAGGCTCTTAGCCCTTCTTATTGTTTCCTCTAATGTTTTGGGGTCATCATATTGTATCTGCCACTGATAAATGATGGAATCCCACTCAAATATCCCTAAATTTTAACTTACTCATATTTGATGAAGGAAACATATTTCAACAGTTCTAAATTCCTTCTTTCATACTCATGTATGGTCGTACTCCCAAGATTGAGTTCAAAGAACTCTTTCATTTTCTTGTCATAGTATCTCTTAGTCATGTATTTCCTTTGAAAATACCTCTTGAATTCTATTAAAGTCACCTTCTTCTCATCAATGTGTTTTACCTGCACATATTGGTCCCATCACATTAGTTCTTTTCCCTTGAGTTGATAAATACCAATTCTACTTTCTTCCAGTGAAGAGTAGTTATGCAACTAAAAATTCTTTCTCATGTTTAGCAGCAAAGTCTTTGCATCCTCATCCTTCTTGTGTTCATCATAAAAAGTAGGAGGCTTGATTTTTTTCATTTCCCCCTGAAGTTCATCCACCCCAGACCTATTATTAGGTTTCTTGATAGGACTTGAACTATTACACACTCTCCTAGTTGAATTCCTTGGAGAGTGATGGTGCTTCCTGCCATCACTTCTGTTGCACGTAGTTCTTTCCCTCTTATCATGATACTTATGGCTCCTTGATATGCTTGACTCGGTCTTATTATCCATCTTCTTCTCTATTATGTCCAAGCTCTGCATCAACTTAATGTTGAAGTATTCTTACTTCTCCTTGGCTTTCATAAGCCTCTCATTATCAACTTTATGACTCAGGACATCCCTTTGCAAAATTTTTATGGTTTCTACCAAGTTCATGCTTTCTTCATTACCTTCTCCATGTCCATTTGAATTTGTATTTTCATTACCCATATTGACATACATTCCTCTGATCTCTTCTTCATGGTTGAAAATCCCCTGCACATATTCCATGATTCTAAACTTGTGTTGATCCTGTTATGATCTAATTGTTGTTAACTCTACAAAATGTGCAGCCAACAAAATTTGTTAGGCTAAACAATTTAACAAATCATGAAATGATGTACAATTATGTCTTCATACAACATCATAATTATTTCTTTTGATTTCCTGGGAAGATGAACTACCCAATTGATTTTGCATGCGCTACATCTCAATTATTAGCATGCACCATTTTTACACACTGAATGCTAAAACATAGCGCATACACCATGCACCACTATCCAATGTGCACATATTTATGGGGTGCACCAATACTCTACTTGGCACTCTTTGGTGTCCCACACAAATACTCTACATGCACTGTCTGTACTACACCACACCACACTAGGGTTTAGTGTGTTCATATTGCACACCAATATTCTTCTAGTGCACCATTATTTTGTCTCGTGCCAATATTTATGGAGCACAACTTTTGTGTCGCACACTGATAGTACACCGTTGCGCACACATCCACATATTTGAATTGCACTCTGCCAATAGTTCAAATGCACACTATGTGCATCACATTATTACTCGTGCTCCAAAAAATCTACACCATGTAATGCCAAACTTCAACACACTTTATCACACACTTATTTCTTGCGCACACCACCATTTATACACAACACAATACCAAAATGTAGTGTAGACATCATGTACACCCTTCTTTTCTGTACAAGGCCAATGTTTAGCGTACACACCTTTGCAAAATTATTTTTCCACATCATTGAATCCATATAGTACAATACCCGAATTCTAATGTGCACTCCTATGCACCTTCAATTTATGTGGATCACTATTACTTAGCGTGCACACCATTTTCGATCTTTAACTGATGTTTCCATATTTGTTTCTACAAAAATTGGGGCTTTTCCCGATTCTCAACAAATTTCCACCTTGGACGTTCTGCAATCATGTAATTTTCTCAATTTCATTGCAGTATACCAAAATTGAACCTATGCAACAACAAATTATTGTGTGTCACACTGGTTGGCATTTCTGGTGCAAATGTTTCCAAATTCCTTCACAAATTTTAACTCTTACTTAAACAATTATGCTCAATCTATCTTAGCTTCTCTGTAACTTCAAATTCAACGGATTTCTATCTAAATTTTCTTAAACATGGATTAGAATCAAGGGTATCTCATCATGTAACCAAATTTCCCCAAATTCTTCATGAATTTAACAACAAAAATTTGGGCTTTTACCCAATTTCACTCAAGTGCTTCAAATTTCCATCATGGACGCACTATAAGTGAAAATGAAATGTACATATATTTGTGACAATAACAATAGAATTCTGATCATAGTACTAGTCGGGTTCAATAACAACAATAGTCGGGTTCATCTCACGGTTCAGTTCTATGATAGAACAATCGGGTCATGATCCCCCCGCTCAAGATGGTCAAATGATCTCAGATGAAAAGATACCAGAATGGAATAAGTCCAAAACTATTTGACTACATGTTCCCAACTTGACACTTGTCATGTTGAGAACTTCATTTAGTCCATGACATGTTCCCAACTTGACACTTGTCATGTTGAGAAATTCCTTCAACCACTTGTCCCCTCCTTAGGACTTATGATAAAATAATATATCCTTACTTTATGTTTTTAAGAATATTAATATAATATTCATTTTTGGGTTTAAGCCCCCTTTAACCCAGATCCCTTAACCTCAGCTAGTGGATTTAATACCCCTAAACTCTTTTACATGGTTGGTTTGTCGCAGGGATGTATTTCCATTATATTATAAGTGATTAAATTTACAACTTAGTATAGAAGTACTGATATTCTGTATCTACACTCACCAACCTCAAAAACATAAACCTCTCACACTAAACGAGTGTGCGTGAAACTTCCGGGTTGTGTGTACTCTTTCTTCAGTGCACCACCCTCGCACACTTACATAGGTGCACATTACAACATTTTGCATATACAAAGGATTCTCTTTCCTCCAAAACATGTGCACTAAGCCAGTGTACACTAAATCTAGGGTTTCATGTTTTTCCTTTAGTGTGCCATCCTTTCACACTTATACTTGTGCTCGCTACATAGGTTAAGTTGTTTCACTTTCAGTGCGCCATTCCTGTGTACTTACACAGGTGTGTGCCAAAACATTAAACTATGTGATTTATCATTTTACAACTACGTGCACTCCTTTGGTGTGATATTCTCGCACACTAACTTAATGCTCATAGAACTAAACCAATAAACTTGTTCCATCAACTCACCATCTTATAAGTAAAGTACAATTATATTTATATGTACACTTGGGGTTTATCCTAGGGGTATTACACTTGCATTCACTTTACATGCCTTGTCTTCCCATACCATGCCTTTTCATGCCATGCCTTGCCTTGCTATGCCATACCATTCCTTTCGATACCATGCCTTTCCATGCCATGCCTTGCAATACCATGTATTGTCTTTCCATGCCATGCCTTTCCATACCATTCCTTGTCATGCCATGCCTTTCCCTGCCCTTCTATGCCATGTCATGCCATGCCATGCCTTGCCTTGCCTTTCCATGCCATGTTATTCCTTGCCTTTGCATGCCTTTCGATGCCATGATTTGCATTTCCTTTCCTTTCCATCCCAATCCATGTCATGCCATGGTATGGTATGGTATGCCTTGCCTTGGTATGGTATGGTATGGTATGGTATGCCTTGCCTTGGTATGGTATGGTACACTATGGTATCCTTGGCATGGTATGGTATGGTATGGTATGCCTTTCCATGCCATGGTATGGTATGGTATGGTATGGATTGGTATGTCTTTCCTTGCCATGCTATGGTATGGTATCCTTGGCATGGTATGGTATGGTATTCCTTGCCTTTCCATTCCATGGTTTTTGATTAATTGGGTTGGTTTTCATTGATGTCAACCCTTGAAGAAAGTCTGGTAGAGAATTTTGGTGGAACAAAGGTTTAGGTAATGGACACAAGTTTGTTTGATGTATAATGGTATGAGTTTTGATATATTTGCAGGTAATACTATTTCAGATGGATATTACATGTCATGCCATTTCTGGTGGTATGTGGAACGTCACATAACTCCTCACGGTTAGAGAGTTATGGCCATGTGAAGTTGGAGAACCCTCATGAGTCATCTAGAAGCCCCAAAAGGTCAAAGTAGTCAAAGTG
>ML828965.1:76067-96769 GCA_009831015.1 Picea engelmannii
TGAAATTGGGAGCCCATTGAGGAAACATATCCAAGTAGTTGTGATATGAATTTCAACTTGTGGGTCGTTGTAGTTTTGGAGTTACACTCCATGGAAAATAGGGTTTGTGGCTAGTCCTGAAACTAGTCTAAAACAAGTGTTTCGGGTAAAAACGCCATAACTTATTCATAATAGATCCAAATTAAGTAAGACCAAATGTGTTGATTAGAGTACAATTTGTAGTATTATGTGTACAATTTTTAGATCCATACAACAAATTTTTTGTGTCGGGAACACTCTACAAGTTCGCTCTCTAGAATAAGCCAAAATTCAACAAGGTATGTCATTTTTGTTATAACTTCTTTTCTGAGAAGTTCCAAATAGTGACACCTCGAGGAATTGCATAAAACACACTGAATAAAATTGTGTACCATTTTATATCTTTATTCATTACTGGTACATAGTTATGATTATTTCAAGTTAGAGTTGTTGACTAATCCAAAATTAATCATGTGAGACGAAAGTAAAGTTTGATGAAAATAATAGTCTCTTGTTGTTAATGTTAAGGAAGGTTTGTAGGTATGTGATCATATACACCAGGTCTATTACAGGGTTACAAATCAGATTTGGATGATGAAATTTATGAGGGCTTTTGGTTGAGGTATATGTCAAGTACATGGTTGAGACAAGTAGTTGATGAGTTTGCACATACATGAGGTATATAGTTGATGATGTTGGTACATCTTGATGAGTCATAGTTGATGAGTAGTTGATACATGATTGGTACTACTTGGTACATGGTTGGAGGCACTTGTTATTAGTATTGTTGACACTTGGTTTATGGATGATGTAGCATACTTGTATTGGTATATTATTATAAGCACATATTGATCTTGGTGATGATTATGAGTTGTTTTGTTATGCTTGGTTGATGCACATATTTGAGAGTTGTATTGGTGATTGATCTTGGTGAGTAGATCTGATTTGGTTGATAAGATTGATGAGACAGGTTGTTGTGATAGGTTGTTTGGACAGGTTGTTGTGACATGTTATTTGTACAGGTTTGGTGCATGGTTGATGCACTTGTTCATGGTACAGGTTAAGGTACAGGTTGGTGCATGGTTGATGCACTTGTTTATGGTACAATTTGATTATAGGTTGAGGTATAGGTTGATGCATGGTTCAGGTTATTGGTACAGTTTGTTTGGTGCATGTTGATTGGTATAGATTTATAGCAGTATATCTCACAGTGATATTGCGATAGTGGTTCCATCATTCTACTTCTACGTCAAGGAGGTTGGACAAGACAAGGACAAGTGCTTATATCCACCTTTCGGTTGTAGCCGGAGAACATAGGAGGTTGTAGCCTCCTTCTAGTTGTAGCTAGATAATTGGAGAGTTGGATCTTCCCTCAGTTTGTAGCTTGAGAAACTAGGGGGTTAGAGCCTCCTTCCAGTTGCAGCTAGAAAACAAAGGAATTTGGTGCTTCCAATGAATGTAATTCTTAAAGACATATAAGAAAACACATTATGTGGTTTTTTCCCACTTTGGGTTTCCACGTAAAAACACTGGTTTATTGTGTTTTTGTATGATTACTCATTTTATTCATTGTTTATTTACTATGCAACTATTGGATGATAATGCTACAATGCTATAACACTTTCATATTGTGGCTAAAAAGGATTGAATTTCTCTATTACTGATTCACCCCCCCTCTCAGTAATCCAACAATGGTATGGTATAGTATGGTATGACTTACCTTGCCATGCTATGGTATGGTATGGTATGGTATGCCTTTCCATTCCATGCATTTCCATACCAATCCTTGCAATGACATGCCTTGCATTCACTTTCCATTCCTTGTCTTTCCATACAATGCCTTTCCATACCATGCCTTGTCATGCCATGCCTTTCCTTTCCATGGAATACCATGCCTTTCCATGCCATGCCTTTTCATACCATTCATTTCCTTTACATGCCATGCCTTTCCATACCATTCCTTTCCATTCCATGCCTTTCCTTTCCTTTCCATTCATTTTCATTTTCATGCCATGCCATGCCTTTCCTTGCTTTTACATGCCTTGACATTCCATGCCTTGCATTTCCTTGACTTTCCATGTCATGCATTTCCTTTCCTTTCCATGCCATGACATGCCTTGATCTAGATGGATTTCGGTGGCCTCCCATCTATTCCAACTGGCTCATTTTGGTAGTTTTCTAGTTTGGTAGTTTTTTCCCTAGTTTTCAAGTCCCTGACTTGCGGGGCCATTTTGAGGCCCTAAAAAAATACTTTTAGGGCTCGCGATAGTCAGCATGACCATTGATAGATAACAAAAAAATGTGTAGTCCTTAGATAGACCTTTCCAATGGGATATCATGCACCTAAAACGAATATCGTATGAAAAAGTTACGACCCTAGAAAGTTGATGTACTAACTTACCCAAACGGGGCCCACATGACTTTTAGCGCTTCATCTCCTAGGGTCATGTTTTTTGGATATCTAGGATTTTTGACATTTTGATTTATTGTAAAAATTCCTTCAGAGCATCATTGTAATAATCTTCTTTCAAATGAGCGTGATCGTCATATCTCTTCTCAGAGATAAGACGCTACCATTCTAACAAGCTTGTTTTCGTTGCATTTTACAATTTCAGCTTATTTCCTTATTGAGTAGAAACCAATTTTATTGTATATCTGTTATTCTATGTTAAGCATATTCTGATAATAATCTGTATTCATTTCATTCTACAAATATATTCTGGATCAGTGGTATCATAGTGGTTTTCTCCTTGTCGTTCTTAATGCATGTCCCCAACAAGGTCAGGGTACAAAGAATGGGGCCTCGAGCTTTTTTTTTCTTTACAAAAAAATCTCTCGTATGCCCAAATGACCCCTCATGGCAGAATAAAATAAAGACAACGAGACAAGAGATCCCTTCAAAATGTTGCTCGAGGAATCCCTCACGCAACAGAGGAAAAAGATGATGGATAGTTTTGCGCAAATCCTTCGACGACTACCAACATGAGACACATCTTCCTCAAATGGAGTCATCGCCCCCTTCAAGGTACAAATCAAATTCAATATTCCTATATTTGAAGGTCAGATAGATGCAGATGCGGTAGACAAATAGTTGAATCTGCTAGATGGGTATTTCTCTGTCCATAACTTCTTGAATAGAGAAAAGATTACTTTTTCTCTCCTCAAAGTCGTCCCCCATGTCAAATATTGGTGGGAAACTTTTTGTGAGAAAAAGGAAATAGAGGAACCCTCATTATTTACAGTCATAGTCACCTGGGAAGTCCTTCAAGGATGCTATTAAGGAAAAATACTACCCTGTTGGAAGTTATGACGACCTGTACACAAAATGGACCATGCTGGGACAGGAAAGAGACCAAGCAGTGCCCGAGTTCACAAATATCTTCCATACCTTATGCACCAATCTAAGTATCAAATATTCTGAGTGACATCTGGTGATCAAGTATCATGGTGGTATGCATAGATACATCCAGGATAAAATGGAGTTTCTGTACATCTCATCCTTCGGCGCAACCTACCGATATGTTTTTAAAATCAAGCAGAAGCTCAAACAAAAGACGCGATAATTGTTGATTTTTCAATAAGCAAGGTTAAGCATGAATTTAATTCCATTTTAGCATTTAACCATGACCATTTATATTGCAGCAACCAAGATCACAAGAAGAAGCACGATACACAAGAACACATGAAGTATCCTAGGAAACCATTCTCAACAAGGGAAGAAAACCCAACCAAATCATTTTCTATATTCTTCAAGAGAAATACCTTCATCACCAAGAAATACCTAGCACACAAGAGGGTGTTCAAACCCTATAAGACTAGAGCCCAAGAGAGGTGCACACTTTTCCCAAGAAGGTGTAATTGCTTAAATTTCCAAACTTGCTTGAAAGATATGATCCCTCAATGGGGAATTTACCTTTACTTATACTAACCTGAACCTGTCAATAAAAGTGTCTATTGGCACAACAAGGTTGACCTCTCTAAGTCACATTATAATTAATATTAACCAGATTGATTATATTTTTCATTTATTATTAATCGACTTAAGGTGGGGTCGACCTGTACCCTTTACATTAAAATTAGGGTTACATGCAGGTCTGACTCTTGAACAATATAGCAAGGGATCTGATACCCCAACTAGTGCTCATCCACTAGGGGAACATCCATAGGGATGTCCATATCTCTAGATTACTACATTACACGGAAGAACTAGTTCTCCACACTTTCACTTGTGCTCGTCCACATGCACATCCACTCAACAGATCTTCTTTCCCATTGCATCACACATGAGATTCATATGGAGTTTCTATTCAACTATGCTTCTCAGAGGAGGCTAACACATCATCTTCATTTATGTTCTCATGACGATGCACCCAACACTTTGGGATTTCACACATTCACCTTGTGCTCAGCCACAATCACATCCAACTCAGCAGATCACCTTTCCCATGGGATAATCATTTGGAGTTTTTATCAACTCTCTGAATGGAGGAGTTCATCTCTACGTTCCAGTTCTTTCTCATATAGGAACCATGTACCCTTCTTAGGGGATTTCTCTCACATTTTCAAGCTGGAGAAAGTCCAACATAGCTGGAATGATCCACATCTCACAAGTTTGTAAGCTGGAGAATGTCTCACATAGCTACAATCATCAACAAAAAATTGGGTCAGGGAACCCCGCACAGAAAAATACAGGAAAGGGGGGGCCCAACCCATAGAAAAAAGGATAGAGAAAATATGGACAACCTCAGGACAACCAGTGTAGGCCAAAAGCAAAGAAGGACATCAGAAAGACAAATAAAGATACCGGGAAGTGGTGCAACTTCCATAAGATCCCCTGACATAACACTACTGATTGTCGCTCGAAGCAGTTGCTGGTGGCTGAGGTCAAAGCCTCTGAATCATATGTACGTTCCAACACTAAGTTAGAACTAGAAATGGGGAGACAGATCATAGATGTAGAACCCAATGCTATCGTTGCTACCACTAAGCTCCATTCCAGTGAACCAAATGATCTAGAGATAGGTGAGCACCTTTTTTATTCAAAGATGTGGGTGAAGGGTACCCCACTGCACTTCATTATTGATAGCAGTAGCCAAAAAAACCTCATCTCAACAGAGGTTGTCAAGCAAATTTCCCTACCAACAACACCTCACCGGTAGCCCTACACTATTAAATGGCTCCACCAAGGAAGCGACATCCACATCAACCAACAATGTTGCTTGTCATACGCCATCAAGCCCTTCAAAGACGAGGTATTTTGTGATGTTTCCCCTCTCAAATTTTTTAATGTTCTTTTGGGCCAACCATATTTACATAAATGTCATGTTGTATATGAGTCTACGCCTCACAGTGTTATTATTACTTTGAACAAGAAATTGTACAGGATACCCAAGGCAGTCCCACCCAATGTTATTTCCTTGATATCTACCAAGCAATGCAGAAAGGTTATATCTCAGACAGGTAATTTTGTCTTCTTCATGATTCATTCTCAGAATGAGCAAAATATCGTAGCCACATCAAGGTCTCTATGGCCAACCTCTCCACACAGCATATGCAAGTGGATAAGGTCATGGAAGAATACTCAGATATCTTCTCCTCACCTACTGGGGTACCTCTGCACTGTCAGGTCAAGCACCCCATCGATATGACCCCCGATGCACCGCTGCCTTATGGGACAGTCTAGCATCGCTCTCTATTAGAGAATGAGAATATCAAGCGGTAGATCCAAGAACTACTCCACAAGGGGCACATCCATCCCAACTCATCACCTCGCAAGAGACCAATCGTGTTGGTATAGAATAAATATGGAACTTGGAAACTCTGCATTGATTATCGGGCCCTAAATAAAATCACAGTAAAAAATCAATACCCGATTCCCCAAATCGACGACCTCCTTGATTAGCTCATGGGGGGGATAATTCAGTAAGATTGATATGAAGTCTGGCTACCACCAAGTCCCGATAAAACAAACAGATGTATGGAAGACCTCCTTCAAGTCAAAGGAAGGTCTTTTTCAATGGTTTTCCATTCCCTTTGGTTTGAAAAATCCTCCAACCACTTTCATGAGGATGATGGATGATATCCTATGACCATTCACCAATACTTTTGTAGTGGTGTATCTGGATGACATCCTCATTTACAGTAATACTTGGGAAGAACACTTGCAACATATTCAGTAGGTTCTGCACACCCTGTGGCAGCACTAGCTCTATGCCAACTTGGAAAATTTATCCTTCGGTGTGGACAAGGTTAATTACCTCGAACACATTGTTGATCAGCATGGTGTACATGTGGATCCATCCAAAATCCAAGTCATTCGTGACTGGCTAGCCCCAACCACACTCACTAAGCTTCAAAGCTTCTTGGGCCTTTCCAATTTCTACCGCAGGTTCGTGTTGGGATTCTCCCATATTGCATGGGCCCTAATCCAAGAAACCAGGGGTGGTGGTAAGGATAAATTTGTGTGGGGTCATTCCCAACAACAAGAGTTCATTGATTTGAAGCAACAGTTTTTCTCAACCCCAGTACTTTCACTACCATACCTGCAACATGCCTTTGAGATCGAGACAAATGCTTCAAACTATGTTGTGGGAGTCGTTCTCACTCATCACGTCCACCCTGTGGCCTATCATAGTGAGACACTCTCATATGATGTCCATAAGTACCCTACTTACGACAAAGAAATGTACTCCATTGTGCAAGCATGCCGCCAGTGGAGACATTACATTCTTGGGAACGAAACAATCATCCACACTAATCATAATCCACTACAGTTCATGCAAACAAAAGGATAATTGTATAATGACCGCCATCAGAAGTGGTCCACGTACTTGCAACAATTCCACTTCAACATCAAGTATAAAATGGGAAGCACCAACCGCATCGCTTATTACCTCAGTAGACTCCCAATTACGACACTCACCACAGTGTTAGACTCTTGCGGCCACGAGATATCTGGGTGGCCCCAACTCTATGAGACAGACCTGAACTTTTCCACCACCTACCAAATGTTGGGTGCAAACACAGTTGTCACTAATTTCCATCTTCAAGACAGGTTGTTGTGTCATCTGGGCCATAGTTGTGTTCTATCAAGCGAGCGAACGAAGCTAATATGGGAATCCCACTAGAGTCAAGTGGAAGGACACTTTGGCGACAGTGGAAATGTTGCAAAAACATTCTACTGGTTGAAACTTCAATAGGAGGTCAATAAGTATATCAGGTCCTGCACTACCTATGCGATTGCCAAACCGACCACTAAAAACATGGCCTATACACCCTTCTTCCTACTCCTGATAGGCTATGGGAATCCATCTCAATGTACTACATGTTGGACCTCTCGTCCACCAAGTGGGGAAATGGATGTGCTTTTCTTGTTGTGGATCGCTTTTCTAAGATGGCGATTTTGGTTGCCTGCAAGAAGAGAATCATAGCAGAGGCCACTACCAAGCTCTTCTTTGAATGAGTGTTGGTACATTTTGGAATCCCACAAACCATTTTCTCAGATCGAGACAATCATTTTCTCAACACATTCTATTTAAGCCTTTGATCACTACTGGACACCAAGCTCACCAAATCCACAACCTTCCACCCCTAGACAGATGGCCAAAATGAGGTCGTAAATCAAATGATCATGCATATCTTGCGCATGTATAATTCCAAGAACCCTTGGACATGGGATGAGAGTCTCCCCTATGTTCAACATAGCTACAATCGAAGCCTGCATATCTCAACTGAACACAACCCCTTTCAGGTGGGGTTGGGATTCCAACCATTGGGTCCCATAAATGTTGCATTACCCCTTGCGGTCACCTCGACTGACTCATATCCCGTTGCAATTAAAGTTGACAAAGACACCTAGTTCATTTATCGGATCTAGCACACCCACCAACAGTTTCAGGATATCCTATAGAAGTCCAATGACAAGTACAAGCAACACCAGGATCAACATCGGGTGCCACATAAGTTTCAGGTGGGCAACATATTTTGGTTGCACTTGCAGAAAGAGAAATTTACAAGACCCCATCAAAATCTTGCTCCACTCTATTATGGGTTGTACAACATCACCAAGGCTGTGGGTGATAATTCTTTCGAGCTCAACATTCCTCCTTTCCTTGGCTTGCACCCAATGTTCAACATGGATATCCTTCTACCATATTTCCCACCATTATTGGACACCTCGGAGATAGCATAACAAATGACACCAATAGAGATCAACCCCAAATGCATAAAAAAGGCATACACTGATCATATTGTGGACAAACAGATCAAGGGCACTTGCCAGCAAAGGATCCAACTTTATCAAGTTGTCAAAGCAGGGCCAGCTCCTACACCAAGGCAAGTGGCTCACCCAATGCCAAATTTAGCAGAAATTTCCTCATTTGATGGGGGAACTCAACGTAATGGAGAAAATTGCTTAAGGGGCGACAATTGATCCATATGTATTTTGGTGGCCTCCCACCTATTCCAACTGGATCATTTTGGCAGTTTTCCAGTTTGGCAGTTTTTTCCCTACTTTTTGGGTCCCTGACTTGTGGGCCCATTTTGAGGCCCTAAACAACATTTTTTAGGGCTCGACATGGTCAAAATGACCTATAATAAATAACATCAAAATGTGTAGTAATCAGATAGACCTTTCCAATGGGATATCGTGCGCCTAAAACAAATATTGTATGCAAAAGTTACGACCTGTTGACGGGCGAAATTGACCGCTCGTCAACTGGAGGAGTGAATCTAGTCCGGGGTTGTCTAAATAACCCAATCCATTTGGATTAATCCACTCTGATGGGTTTAGTGGCTCCATTGGCCGATCTAAGTCCTAGGAAAGTGAAAAAACAAAACTAAAGAAACTAACTAAGTGAAAAACAACTGCTGCAAACTATATACAAATCTAATATATATTCACAGTTTGCTAATTAATATTTATAAAATAGTAATCCTACTTATTAAATGTATGGTGTATCAATATGATTAAATCTCTATTATATGTACAGTATTCACAAAATACAAATTTAGATCGAAATCTGCGAAATCATATATATATTGATTTATCACAGCGAAACTATCATTCAGTGTTTTTGATTTTTTATAAGTTTTACAAACGAGAAATAAAATGGCAACTATCTAATAGAGAAATAAAAATAACAATCGACACAATGTATTGGACTACAAGAAATTCTTATATTAATTAAACTAATAAAATGAAACTAGCAAACTGACCTGAAGTATTATCTCCTATTTGTCCTGTGCATCGCATCTACATTTGTTGTTTGATGAGGCCAACCCGCACCATATTTTCCAAATGATTCTCGTAAACGATGAGCAATAACACTTTGAATGCTAATGACAGAACAAGTAAGATATGTAGCAACATCAATTTATAATTTGACAAATGATCATATTAAGATAAATCTGAGTATGAGAATTTGCATATAACTGCTCATTGAATAAAGAAGATCAATCTTCTAATCATCAAATGTGAATAGATTAATTGTTGTATATAAAATGAGAGACATAAAAACATGGACACCATATAAATCCCATCACATCAACCTGTAACAAATCATGATATCTAAAGTAGTCAAAATTTGATTACAAATTGAAATGAGAAAAACTTGAACAAAAATATGATATATTGAAGATAAAGTTGTGCAAATATCCACTTTCATTCAAGTTTGTTAATCACTAATCCATAGTTTCTTCTCCCAGGTAGTGATGGGTCTTTGTTTACAAAATCATACATTTATAAAGGCCACAGGATCAAAACATTTCCTGTGGAAATTATCAAATTTGTTCCAAAATTTGTGGGGAATACAATCTCCCAAATTCCCATTGTTATCCAAAACTAACAGCCTAATCTAAAACCATGTAAAGAAATAACATGTTCAGAGATGCCACTAGCGATTCAATCTCCTATAGAAATCGTATGTACATGTAAATGCACAAGAATACATTATTTTAGATTGCATTTTAGTTGTAAAATCAAAGAATTTGAATTTTAGTAACTAGCTACAAAATCTCACGATTTTGTAGCTAGTTATTATTATAACCAAAATCGTGTTTTATCAAATCAATCCAAACAGAAATAGATGCAATTAGAGAAAAAAAATATTGTATTCTAATTCAAAATGAAACAAAATCATCTTAAAATTACTTTTAAAATACCATACCTTAGATTCAGGGATTCGTTTTAATCAAGCTATTTTTGAATTCACAATGGCAGTGGCCACCTCCACATTCTTAAAGACAACAGAGCCTGTGGTTTTATGTCTTTTATCATTAGCTTGAGCTACATTTTGCAATCTATTGTTTTCCTTAGTTAGTACATTCACTCGGTCCTCCAAGGACTTAATATGAGACTGAAGCAAAGGGACGTCTCTGTAATACCGGTCGAGCCACGACTGACATTTGTTGCACTGTGGACGAACAAACTGTGTATTAAAAAGTGAGGAACTTTTCATTTGACTTGTAGGTTCTCTGTCGAGTTTGATCCCAGGGAAGTAGGGGTTGTCTCTAAGACACGGTGGGAGGTTCGTCACATAGTCATAGGGCTTAACTGAGCAAAGTCCATGTGAGTATGGATACTCTTCGGTTAGAAACTGTTCGATTTTGGAATCGGAATCTTCACTTAACAGAATTGGTTTTTGGTCTGTGTTTTCTTTAGGTTTATTACGGGCACATCGTGAAACCCAATGTGTAGCCTTTTTACCCTTGTAATTGATATCGCTGTTAACTTTACACTTTTTCTTTGCATACTTTTTAACAGGCCTACCACCATCTTTTGGATATGAATCAAGTAGGGTGTCGAGTTGGGTAGTGTTCGGGTAGGTCGAGGGTTCAACAGAGGGAAAGAGTGAAGGAGGGGGAATGATAGGCCCAACGAGGGTTTCTGTAACAATGGACTTGTCAACTTGTCCTATTTTAGGACTAGCAAAACCATTCCTTAACAAGAAGGCATCCCAACAATCACCATTTAACTTCAACTGATGAACCATGATAATTTTAACTAAACAGTGGTGGAACAGGCTGGAGTTGGATTTCTCCCTTTTAAAACACTTTGCCATTTTGTATAAACTCTGAAGGAGAAAATATGGCATGTTTAAGGGAAAATTGATAAAACTCATGAGAAACTGCAAGTGGTATAAGAAAACCAAACCGTATCTACCCTCACAGGTAACGAACTACTTGACAATAGCTAACAAATCATGCCATCTAGGTTTTAGAGATGTAACAGGCATACCTTTGTCGCAGCTGTTAATCTTCCTTGAGGTAAACAACAATGACCAGGGAACTTCGTCAACCTTTGAGTTTTTAAACCATTTTTGTCCCATGGCTGGAAAACCAGTGGTTGAGCTAATGAAATCTTCGTTTAACTCAAGCTGGACGTCTCCAATTTTGGCTCTGAAACCATCAAACATTAGCGCGAATTGTTGAGCAACTACCAGGTTAAAACCCTCGAACTTCTCAACAAAGAACCACCAACCATTCCTCTCCAAGTCCTCTCGGGCATTATCAAGCAACAACAAATTTTGGACACCATTGGGTTCGATTCTTACTATGGGAGCCATGGCTAATAGCACAAAATGAATAGGGTATTCAGCAATAGGGTTTGACAGGATAGAAACATAACCATTTTCCCAAATCTTCCCCAACACGATGCAAAGGCAACTCAAAATGAAAGGGAGGAGCATTAATGTTATGCATGCGAGGATAGTGGTGTAGATCAAGGCCATGCACTAACATCATATCGGGTTGTACTTGGAACAACTCCTTGGTGTAATGGTACATACAAATCATAACAGTGCATATCCAAAAAAAATTGATCAAAATATCAAATGAACCATTGCATATCCACGATTTGACCCAAAAATCAATGTGTCAAACAAACCATTGTGTCAAAGATTTTATAAATCAACACCATATCAACAATAGTCAAATGCATAAATGGGTGGTTTTTTTGATACATATGTAACCAATGGTGTGTTTGAGGTCAAGGAGTTATAACCATGTAAACAATTAGGTTCATGATAAACCAAATGAAAATTAATCCTTTGATGTAATCAACATGAATTCAAACTGTGGGTTTTCACGCTTGCAGTCGTGAAAATGAAAATGAAAAGAAGGTATGCAAAAAACGAAGGATAATGATGTCATTTTAAAAAATTGTGACAAGTGATGAGGGTTTAAAAACCCTGTGTAGGCAGCTTGTAAAAAAGATATATATTAATATGGTTGCCAACACGACCCCAGGAAGTTGACGTACTAACTCACCCAAATGAGGCCCACATGACTTTTGGCACTTCATCTCCTAGGCTTAGGATTTTTGGATGTCTAGGGTTTTTTACATTCTGGTTTATTGTAAAAAAATCCTTCAGATCCTCATTGTAATCATCTTCTTGCAAATGAGTGCAGTCATCACATATCTTCCTAGAGATAAGCCGCCACCATTCAAGCAAGCTTGTTTTTGTAGCATTTTACAGTTTCAACTTATTTCCTTATTGAGTAGAAACTAGTTTTACTGTATATTTGTTATTCTATGTTAAGCATATTTTGAAAATAATCTGTATTCATTCCGTTCTACAAGTATATCCTAGATAATGCCTTTCCTTTGCATGCCTTGGCATGGTATGGTATGCCTTGCCTTGCAATACCATGGTATGGTATCCTTGGCATCATATGGTATGGTATGCCTTGCCTTGCCATGCTATGGTACGATATGGTATGCTATTCTATGGTATGCCTTGCCTTTCCTTTCCATTCTATGGTATAGTTTGGTATGGTATGCTATGTATTTCCATGCCATGCCTTTCCATACCATTCCTTGCAATGCCATTCCTTGAAATTTCATGCCTTGCATTAACTTTCCATGCCTTGTCTTTCCATACCATGCATTTCCATACCATGCCTTTCCATGCCTTTCCTTTCTATGGTTTTCATTTTCATGCCATACCATATTTTTCCATACCATTCCTTGCCATACCATGTGTTTCCTTTCCATGGCATGCATTTCCATACCATGCATTGGCATGACATGCCTTTCCCTACCTTGCCAAGCCATTCCATGCTATGCCATGTCTTTCCTTGCCTTTCCTTTCCATTCCATGCCATGCCATGCCATGCCTTTCCATGACATTCCTTGCATTTCCTTTCCTTTCCATGCTATGTAATGTCATGCTATGGTATGATATGCATTTCCTTTCCTTGGTATGGTATGGTATGGTATGCCTTGCCTTGGTATGCTATGGTATGATATGGTATCCTTGGCATGGTATGGTATGGTATGCCTTTCCATGCCATGCTATGGTATTCCTTTCCTTTCCATGCTATGGTATGGTATCCTTGGCATGGTATGGTATTGTATGCCTTGCCTTTCCATGCCATGGTGTGGTATGGTATGCCTTGCGTTGCCTTGCCATGATATGGTATGGTATGTCTTTCCATACCATGCCTTGCATTCACTTGCCATGTATTTCCTAAATGAACAAGTTTAATATGTAAATGAACAAGTTTAATACATAAATCAACAAGTTTAATACCTAAATCAACAATTTTAATATATAAATGAACAAGTTTAATACATAAATATTGCTTGTATTAAATGAACAATTTTAATACGTAAAAATTACAATCAAAGGATTCATTAAGCATGTAATTTTGCAACTTGTTATCCCATATATCTTAGATAAAAATACTTGCATGAGAATTTCAATGTCATAACATAAGCTCGCTTTATTCATATATCTAAGGTATCTTCATAGTTGTCAAACATGGATTATCATCATTAATAGGATTTACCTATACCTACACCTACACCTAGGCATTTCCTTGCCTTGCAATGTCATGTCATGCTTAGCCTTGTCATGTCTTGCCTTCGATTTCCTTGCCTTGCCTTTCTTTGCATTTCCTTTCCTTTCCTTCCATTTCCATACCAACAAATCCCTGAATGGCTTGAGGAAGTGAGTTGAAACTCACGATAAAGCTCAAACTGGGACTTGGATGGGTGAACCATCAGTTTCATTGGATCCAGAGCACTGGGTTTCAACTAGTGGGTCCTTTCTGCTATCATTCCATCAAATGGAAAACCATTTGTTGGAGTATCTCCAGCACTAGTGTTTTTCTCAATGAGGCATAGTGCACGTTCTTAAGAGGAGGTATATTTTTTAGAACACCGTGGCAGGTATTTATGGGTATTGTAGTCATGTTGGCCTTGGAAAAAAAATTGTGAGATCTCACAGAACTCCGTTATGCTGCTTGGTTTGGATTCTATGACCTCAGACCAAATTGGCCACATGTCCCATAATGGCTTGAGGAGGAAAGTTGCAACTCACGATAAAACTCAAACGGGACTCGGATGGATGAATTGTTAGTTGCATTGGATCCCTAGCACTAGGTTTCATCTAGTGGGCCCCCTCCGCTATCATTATGTCGACCAGAAAATCGTTTGTTGGAGTATCTCCGAAACTGGGGTTTTTCTCAATGAGGCATAGTGTAATTTCTAAAGAGGAGGTCGATTTTCAAGAACATTGTGTGAGGTTTTTTTGGGTAGTGTATTCATGTGGGCCTTTGCCAAAAAGAATTGTGGGAGCTTATGAAACTTTTTTATGTTGCTCGGTTTGTATTTTATGCCCCAGGACCAAATTGGCCACATGTCCCTGAATGGCTTAAGGAGGTGAGTTGCAACTCGCGATAAAACTCAAATCGAGACTCATATGGATGAACTGTCAGTTGCATTAGATCAGGAGCACTGGTTTTCAGCTATTGGGGCTCCTCTGCTATCATTCCTTTGACCAAAAAAAACATTTGTTGGAGTATCTATGACACTAGGGTTTTACTCAATGAGGCATAGTGCCATTTCTGAAGAGGAGGTCGATTTTCAAGAACACCGTGTCAATAATTTTTGGGTCGTGTATTCATGTGGGCCTTGGCCAAATAGACTTGTGGGAGTTTATGGAACTCCATTATGCTCCTCAGTTTGGATTTTATTCCATCAATCCAAATTGGCCATATGTCCCTAAATGGCTTGAGGAGGCGAGTTGCAACTCACGATAAAACTCAAATCAAGAATCGGATGGACGAACTGTCAATTGCGTTGGACCCGGAGCACCGAGTTTCAACTAATGGGGCCCCTTCGCCCCCAGGAAAAATTGGCCACAGGTCCCTGAATGGCTTGAGGAGGTAAGTTTCAACTCGCAATAAAACTCAAAATAGGACTCGAATGGATGAACCGCCAGTTGCACCAAAAAATGATTTGTTTTTTCATCAAAAAAATGTTGCACCGAAAAATCAGAAAACATTTGTCCAATAAATATGCACTCATTCCCTTATTTCTTCACTCTTGCTACTTTTCTACTATTTTATTTTCACCTCTCGAGGATTTTTTTTCTTGTCTAAGGCTTCACTAGACTTCCCCAAGGTAATACACACAACTAGCTCACTTCTACTTATATAGCTCCTTCATGATTGTGTTTTTTCCTCTAGTTCATTTTTTTACTTGTGGAAAGGTCCAACAAATCCCCAAAGGAAAAAATGTGTCATTGGTTTCTCTGTTCCACTATTGTAGCTTCCCAATAGTGAATTTTGGCCTCCCATTTATTCTTTAGTTTGTAGTGGATTTTTCAAATCCATTAAGGGAAAAACACATCACTTGATTCTTTGGTTTTCTTCCTCAACTACCCAATTAAGAAGACTAGTTTATCTTTTAGGAGATGTTATTTTTTTATAAATTGTGTTAGATGCACATGCATGTTGTAGGCATGCATGCACCATCCTTAGTAGTTGAGCTATCTTCAATGTTGTTTCTATTTTTTCATGCATGCTCTATTGTTAGATGAGGGAACATATCCATAGGATAGTAGGGTGATCTACATGTGGATGATTTATTCTAGGAGGAGGGCCTAGGTCCCTAGGAGGTGCATGCATGAACGCATGTTGTAGTCTTTTCTAGTTGGGGGTGCATTATTCCTGGTACATCTATCCATGTGTCCATCTGGGGGGTGCATTTCTTGAGGCGATTAGGGTTAGGGTTTGACCCCATCAAACAAAGTTCTCCCTTGCAAAAGTCTAGATACATTGCAAACCTAAGTCTTCCTATTATATAAAGGAGATGAAGGGTGAACCACTATGTTGCTTATCATCATTGAGTTTTGAGCTATAATAGTGTAATTATTCTTTTAAATTTCAATAGAATCTAGATGCAATATTGAGATTTCAATTTTGTGTATTTTTTTCATATTTTCCATGATATGTGTGTGTATATTAATGTATCCAATAGTTGTTTTAATTTTAGGGTTTTAGTTTTTAGCTAAATAGCGTTTGGGTTATTTTTTTGAGTTAGAATCTACTTGTTGTGGTCTGAAAATTAGCATGGTATCATAACACATTCACCAAAGTCTTACAGGACTCCATGTAAGGATATATCAATTTCTTGTGAGAGAGATTTGTTGGATAATTTCAATGGGTGTGATTCCCTTACTTCATTGATTGAAGATATCCAAAATTGCGAGAGGTTGTAGGGTGTGATGCCCTGAGTGCTCTAATGATTGGAGTAGTGTATTTGATTTGTTTCTTCTGACTAATTTGTTTGAATTTAGTGTGTTTCAAGAGTTGTAGGTATGATAAATGTTGGTCTCAAAGAGTGTGACCTCTAGAGGGTGCCTCAAACTTCACACTATGGAAATCCACACTAAAAATGCTATTAAAGGAGTTTGATCTTTGGAGTTTTGTGAATACGAAGGTTGTGGCTACTATTAATGTTCCTTTGTTGTTAAATAATAATAAAACACATGCCAAGTTGAAGTGAGTCATATTTTATTCAATAAATGATCCAGGTGGATATCGGTGGCCACCCACCTTTTCCAATTGGCCCAAAACAGTTTTCTGGCAATTTTGGTAATTTACTATTTTTAGTAGATTTAAAATTTCGAGTCCATTTTGAGCTATCGTGCACCCCAAATGGAGATATTATGCCAAATTTACACCCCCGGGAATTTGATACACTAAACTACCCAAAACAAGGTCCACAAAATTGTTGTCTTTTCATCTTCCGGGGTTAGGGTTTTGGATTTTCTTTATGATAAAAAAGAATTTGGAGCCTCATTGTAAAATCATCTTCTCACGGATGTGAGTAGATGTCACATATATTCTTAGAGATGATATTCCACCATTCTAGTGAGTCTTTCACTCTCTATTTTACAGTCTTTATACATTTTCGCTCTTTAATAGAAAATTGTGTATTACTGTATATATGTGTTTATGGTTGCATCTTTAATACATTTCTTTAATAATATTGAATATCTGAGATATATCTATACATTTATTTATTATATCTTCCCTCTCATTTCATGCCAAAAATAATCTAGATCAATAAAGGACCACTTGATCCCCCCCAACAAGAAGATAGCTCAATGGATGTATGATGCCCTAGTGACTATGTACTAGAGTGTGAATATTAATTGCAAGATACTACTAAAGAATGAGCTCACTGCACCATGCATAAGAAATATATACATACTATCCAATTACCTTACGACTATCACCTAGATTTGAGATTAGCTTCTTGTCCTTGGGGAAAAGGTAGAGAATGAAGAATTGGTGACCATTATTTTAAATGGGTTTTCCTATTCTTTGGATCCATTTGTTCGCAGAGTTTGTGCTCCTGAGAAGATTCTCACTTTTGAGAGGCTTCAAGATGATCTCATCTAGTAGGATACTATACCATAGACTATTTTGACTGATGTGGAGGAGAGTCAGAATCTACCCTCGTCAAGAATATGAGGAAAGGTGGTAATAAAGGAGGATTGGGTACGGATCAAAAGGAAGATTCAGGTTCCTTGAATGAGGGAAATAAATACTTGAGTCACCTAAAGTGCTTCAAGTGTCACAAATAATCTCACTATGCTTCTCAATGTATTAACAATAAGGGGAAGGGAAAGAAGTAGGAACAAAAACATAAGTTGTTTACAGGGAGTGAACAAGCTTAAATAGTGGATGAAATGGCATCCAAGCTTAAGATCACATTCTCCATGGTTTCATGACTTTCTTCCCTACAATATTTCTAATGTAGGGTGGTATTATGTGGATAGTGGACCATTGAAACATAAAGAATATGCAGAATGTGATTTCAAACCTGGATTTAATTTCTCGGCATTGTACAATGATTTCGATGTATTCCACCTACCCATTAAAAATCCCTTTTTAAATTAACATTCTCGTCAACTCTAAATAAATAAAATATCAACCATGGATTATGTTGATATTACGGTAGTTGCGAGAGGTATTAACCTCTACGTGTAATCTTTTAATGGTCTAGAATATTTTGGGAAGCGAGAGAAACCCTAGAAGGTTAGGAAATAACCTTAGAAGACAATAATTTATATTAAATTATTATTATCTAGAAGTAGAAGTCGGCCCAGTTAGGTCACTTGGAGGACTATAAATAAGAGGGTGCTAGAGCTCATTTGTCACACTCACTCTCACAACTGCACAAGGACAGGTGGTGTGCATGAATGGAGGAGAGTTGCAATTGTTGCAATGGTGACTTGGTCTTTGGTTATGGTTGTAATTTTTTTGTGGTTATGGTTTGGACTGTCTTCTTGGTATGCTATCTTTGGAGAGAGGTATTCTACCTTGGTTGGTTATTAGTTCTAGGGTTTACTTCTGGAATTATTCTATTTTTCAAGGTTAAGGTGCTCGAGGGTGGCCTTTGTGCCTATGGTTGGGTCATAATATTGCTATATTTTCTACGGTAAAATGAGCACACCTATTATTCTAACAAGTTATGGTCCCACACTATCTTTGGACATTCTAACCACTGGAAGGTAGGTTGGGAGGATTTTCTTAGTTGGAGTTGCAATTGGAGTCAAAGTTTGTGTTGCAACAACAAAACCCCAACCCTCGTGTTGAGGAACCTTAAGTGAAGTGCTTGAACTAATTCCTAGACAACCTAGTGCGCCCTAGCCTAGTGCACCTCCTAGTACTCTCAGCAAGACAAGGCGTCAAGTTTGAGTTTTTTGTCAAAGTCAAAGAAGTCATGACTTACTCTATGAAGTTAGAAAATAAGTTAGAAGGAGCTTCTAACTTCAGAGCATGGAATACACAGATTGACCTCATCCTTGCCTAGAATAAAGTATTGGATATCATGAAGGGAAAGATAATGGAACCATAATTTGAAGCGAGAAAAGAGAATGAACCTCATAATGTTGCAGTTATGGAGAAATTCAAGGACAATGACATCAATGCTATGAGAATCATAGTGGAATATGTAAAGGACCATTTGATACCCTACATTTCTCATCTTGAATCATATAAGAAGGTGTACGATGTCCTAACCAACCTCTTCTTAGTCAGATATATTGGACAAATGATGAGCCTGAAGAATGAGCTCCATGACATGAAAATGAATAATAACATCATACCGTGTAAGAATATCTCATTTAAGAGATCAACTAAAATATATTGAGGAAATCATTTCAGAAAAGGAACTAGTAAATATAGTACTTAATGGTATTCCCAAGACATGGGATGCATTTGCCGCTAGCATGAACACAAGAATTGAGTATCCTACATTTGAATAACTTTGGACATGTTGTGCACAATAAGAATCAAGGATTAACACAAAAGATAAATTCCAAAATAAAGATGATGATCAAACCTACACAACAAAGTTCAATAAATTCATAAATAAGAATAATTTTGGCTCAAGGAAAAAACCAAATCAAGAAAAGGATATGTCAAAAATATAATTCTTCAAATGTCGAAAATATGGTCACTACAGGAACCAGTGTCCTGATTTAAAGAAAAGGAAGGAAACACATGTAGCAAAAGTTTCCAAAGAAAAGGAACCCTCAAAGAAAATCAAGTAGGATGAAGCATACATTTTTCTACTAGTAAAGGATTTCCATTACAATGACTACTAGTCAAACAATGTATCTGAAAAGGATGAAGTACGTTGACAACTTTTGGTGACAATTCCTATGGAAGAAATTACATGTTACTTCTAGATGGGTTGCGATTAGAATCAAACTTGAAGAGACTTGGAAGGAGTTAGACCAAAAATAAGTCAGTAATCAAGAGGAAACTAGAATAGACTTGTGACACTTTGCAGAAAGAAATAAGGATGCATGCAGAAGCATGGACTCTCTCATATAGAGGGGGATTATTACATAATCCCAAAAGAAGAGTATGCATATTTTTCATTCAAGCATGAAGCTGGGATTAGGAGGGAGTTGATCCCCAATGATGTGATCCATTAAAGAACCCGTGAAGACTATGAAGTATATATCCATATTCTTCATTATAAGTAGCATCCATGATAAGAATCACATGTTTAGTTCGACTCTAGAATAAGTATTCTTTGAAAAGAAGCCCTAAATATCCTTGGTTTTCCATCTACATTTATGTTCCTATGACGAAAATAAGAAGTTTTAACCTTCATAAAGGAAGGGAATATAATCTATAGAATATTACATGGACTCCAACATTAAAAAGAAACATGAGGAAGAACATGAAGATTCCAAGAAAGAAAGAAAATTCAAAACAACCAATTGAACCAGTTACTATATCAAGAACCATAAGACTACCAACATGGTTTGAACCCACTAGAAGAAGTCAAACAGAAGGAATGGAAGGAATCTGTGATGAAGAACAATGTATGTGAGAAATTATGAATGGAAGCATTGATAGGTACAAGG
>ML828966.1:15989-34609 GCA_009831015.1 Picea engelmannii
CTTTTGGAGGTCCAAAAGCTTCCCAATGGGGAGGTGTGATCAGGGGATCAAATTTTGCTCAATTTTCAAAGTGCTCGGAATGCGACGAAAATAGCGCCATTGTGTTTGTCTCGTCTTCCTGATTCCGGTGGTATATTTACATTCTCAAATTGAGTCCCTATGAAGGAGATATCACGATCTGTCCACCAAGCCAAACAGGCAAAAATTTTGGATGTTGATTGTACCTGTCCGTACAGTCCGTACAGTCTGTATGGTGACGTGGCAGGACCGTACAGGTCGTACGGTGATGATGTGGCAGTTATTTATTGGTTGGTTGCTGGCGTATTGGATGGTGACACGTGTCCAGTTGGTGGCGAGTAATATGAGGACACGTGGCCCAATCCCTGGGTGCCACATGTCCCCTCATTATTGTTTATGTGGTTGTATAAAATTGTATGGGGAGTCCACGGGGTTCAACCCCCGGACCTCCCCCAACACTAAAGACTTCATAACTCTCCGCTAACCAAAGTACCGCCATTTGTTCCTTGTTCACTATGCCACAAAACATATATTTAAGTTTGAATGTTATGCCAACAGAAAAGGAGGTCGGGCCGGGGCTTAGCCTCGACCCGTGGACGTATTACATTGCATATGACCCAACATATATGCATTAGCCCGAATGTTTTGGCGCGCGCATTTCATTGTATTCCATTGTATTGTAATACATTACATTGCAATGTATTTCATATATATATATTATGTGTTGGCGCGAGGTTTGAAACCACGACCTGTGGCTATGTAAACGTGTGTTAAATGTTGGCGCGGGACCCAAACGTAAGTTTCACGGTTTCAAAATGGTTTAACCACCTTTTTGCCCAGCGCGAGGTCACATGGTCATATGCCCAGGTGCCGAGGCGGTTAGGGGCTGGAGGCGCCTTAACCGTCCTATGGTTTGCATCGTTGGCGCGGTTGCGCCCGGTGCCAGGTTTTTACGCTTAAAAGAGCGTGTGAGCCAAGTTTTTCAAGGGGGAGTACGAATTGTAGAACCAGAGATAGCAAGCTTGAAGAGGGAGACTTCCAAGAGGCCTAACTTCTTCATTTTTCGACTGATTGAGGTGCTGAAAGAGCCCAGACAGGGGTTTTGGGATGCTGGGAAGCCATTGGAGCAGTCGGTTTGTCAGTTTGAGCATTGTAAGACATGTTTTTGAGCACTTTTTGAGCAAATAATAATAATGATCCATTGGAAGCTGGACCAGGAGATGTAGCCCATAAGAGGGGTGAACTCCTTTATCAATTGTTGTGCACATGTGTTTATGTTCAATGTTTATGTTGTTGTCTATGTGTAATTTGCATAAGTAATCCTTAAATTATGTGTTGCAAATTGATCATGTTGCTTTAAACACATAACATTTCACTTGCAATAATTATTCAAGTTTTTCAAGTCTTCTTCATTTTTAGATCACTAGGGTTGAATGAAGGAGGAACCCCCCAACACGGCTTGTCTCAGCCTTTTATTGCATGCGCCAAGGTTGACACTTGTCCCCCATGCGACTACATGCGTTCCTTCAGCATGCATTCCTCCCACCATTTGGAAATCACATGTCCTTCCAAAAGGACTTAGGTTAAAACATATAATGCACATATCTTTTGGAATAATATTAAAATATTATTCCCAAGGCTTAAGCCCCTAGGCTTAGCCCCTAGGCTCAACACTAGCCCCTTTTTCCCACCTTCCAGCCCCTAATCCCTTGCCCACTCTGTGGATGCTTAGTCCCTCATCACTCATTCATCATGTCGGCCTGCATGCAGCGGTGTTTATATTTTTATTAATGCTCTGCATGATTACATATACAAAAGCAGGCTCTTGGCCTTCAACACTTAGGCTCCCTGGCCTAATAATCACATAAGCCCCCAGCTTATATAAACTTGGCTCACCAGCCTATAAAACATACTTACAATTCATAATGCAAGCTTTACATCAGGGCTTGGCCTTTGGGACATTACAATCGAACTCCAATGGCCATGGAGAAGAGATAGATAAGGAAGGGAACATAAGGAAGAACATTGAAGGATTAGAAAAGGATGCCCAAACTCGTCGAGCAGATAGCAGAAAGCTTAAAAAGGCTCAGAAAAAAAAAGGAGAATTCAACATAAAGTTGTTAAAGAGTTTGGAGAGAATGGAAAAGAAGTTGGATAAGGAGAGTGATTCGAGAAGAACAGGGAGTCACCGGAATTTTGAGGGAAGAAGGTCAAGGAGTGTGGGTAGACACCATCATCACTCCCAAGGCTACTCCAAGAGAAGGACACAGAGTAGTTCCAACCCATCTCCTACCAGAAAGCACAGGAGATCTAGAGTGGATGAATTGAAGGGAGAGATGAACAAGATTAAGACTCCTACATTTGATGGAGAACATCAAAAGGAGGAAGATGTCAAAACATGGTTGCTTGGTATGAGTAAATACTTCCAACTACAGAATTATTCCTCTCATGCGGAAGGAAGAATTGTGATGTATCAACTGAAAGGAAAAGAATCCATGTGGTGGGATCAACTTTAGTAGGTGCAGCACATTAGAGAGAAAGATATCACTTGGAAGGAATTCAAGAGGTATTTCGAGAAGAAGTATTTGACTAAGAGATATTATGACAGAAAGATGAAAGAGTTCTTTGAACTCAAGCTAGGAAGTATGACCATTGATGAGTATGAACATAGGTTTTTGGAATTGTTGAAGTATGTTTCATTCATCAAAGAGGAGTCTGTTAAGATTCAAAGGTATTTGAGTGGACTTCCATCTTCTATTGGGGACAAGATCCAGTATGATGACCCCAAGACCATGGAAGAAAAAATAAGAAGAGAGAAATTCTTATACGAACAACAAAGAGAAAAGCCTACCTTTCGGAAGGCTTGGGATGACCAGAAGAAGTATAAGAAAGAGTAGAAGAAAAAGGGAAACAAACCTTCCTTTTTGAGAAATAGTCCTCAAGGGAAGCCATCATTTAGAGAGCCGAGAATGGATTAAGTAGGAGAACAAAGGCCAAGATAGACAGCCATTCAATTTTGGGGTTGTCGGGGGAACCACAAGTATAGATATTGTCCCCACAAAAATGGTAAAGTGAGAGTTGTCCATAATGTATACTAGGCTGAAACAGTGGAGGACATGAGCAGTAGAATGTCAAGGATCTATGCAGCCCTAGACAACAAACAAGTTGAATATCAATTGCACATGATTGAAGTAGAAGGTATGATTAACAACTAACAATTTACTATTTTAATTGATTCAGGGGCTAGCCATAGTTATGTAGATCCTAGAGTGGTGGAAAGTTTTCATTTGTCGAGAAGAAAACATGAAAATTTTTGGTTAGAGTAGCTAGCTATAGGAAACAAGAGAAAAGTCATTGAGTTAGTTAAGTCATGTCTGGTGGATATGAAGGGACTAAGCACAAAGGTTGAATTGAATATTTTTCCTTTAGGTTCTTATGACTGTCTAATTGGGATGGACTGGTTGGACTAGCACCATGCCATCTTGGACTGTCATATCAAGGAATTCACTTGCCTGGATGAGGAAGGGAATCATAAATTAGTCCAAGGAATTCCCAGAGTTGTGGCTATCAGAGAAATCTCAGCAATGCAATTGAAGAAGTGCTACAGGAAAGGCTATCAATTATTTGCAACCCAGGTGGAGGAAACACCTAAGGATAAGGTGTCGGGTATTGGAGATCATATGGTACTAAAGGTATTTGGGTATTTATTTCAGGAGGTACCAGGATTACCCACAAAGAGAGATATTGATTTCTTTGTAAACTTCATGCCTAGAGCAGCTCCAGTGTCAAAGGCTTCTTATCGAATGAGTACACCAGAGATGAAAGAGATACAATTGCAGCTTGAAGAGCTTCTTAAGAAGGGATATATACGCCCAAGTGTGCCACCTTGGGGTGTCTCGGTCTTGTTAGTGAAGAAGAAGGATGGAACGCTGAGATTGTGTATCGATTTCAGACAATTGAACAAAGTAATTGTAAAGAACAAATATCCTTTACCGAGGATTGATGACCTCTTCGATCAGTTGAAGGATGTGAAGATATTTTTGAAGATAGTCCTCAGATCAGGATATCACCAGGTAAGGATAAAGGATGAAGACATCAGCAAGACTGCCTTTATAACAAGGTACAGTCATTACGAGTTCACAGTGGTGTCGTTTGGGTTGTCGAATGCACCCAATGTTTTTATGTGTCTGATGAATGGGGTATTCAGGGAATATCTAGACAAGTTTATCATAGTCTTCCTAGATGATATTCTGGTGTATTCCAAGTCAGAGGAAGAGCATGAACAACATTTGAGGATAGTGTTTCAGGTACTAAGAGAGAACCAACTGTATGCCAAGTTGAGAAAATGCTCATTTTATCAGGAGAAGATCCATTACTTGGGGCATATTATCTAGAAGGATGGGATAGTTGTAGACCCTGAGAATATTGAGGCCATTAGAGAATGGTTAGCACCAAAGAACATGACAAAAGTTAGTTCCTTCATGGGATTATCTGGTTATTACAGAAGGTTTATCGTAGGGTTCTCAAGGATAGCTCACCCTATCACTTCCTTGCAAAAGAAGGAGAAGAATTTTCAGTGGATAGAGGATTGTGAGAAAAAATTTCAGCAATTGAAGCAATTGTTAACCAGTGCTCCAATATTGAGGATTTCATATCCAAACGAAGATTTCTTGGTATGCACTGATGCATGCAAAGAAGGACTAGGAGGATTCCTCAGTCAGAATGGATTCGTAATTTTTTATGAATCCAGAAAGTTGAAAGAACATGAAAGGAACTATGCCACTCATGATTTGGATTTGGCAGCCATAGTACACGCTCTAAAGAAGTGGAGGCATTACCTCATGGGAAGGAGGTTTGAACTGAGAATAGACCATAACGGTCTGAAGTATTTGTTCGATCATCCAACCTTGAACGCTAGGTAGAGTAGGTGGTTGGAGTTTCCCTGTGAGTACAATTTTGGTATCAATCATATCAAAGGGAAGGAGAATAAAGTGGTCGATGCACTCAGCAGGAGAGTACATGAATTACATGCTACAGCCATTAGCACGTACCGAACTGATATAAAGGGCAGAATCTTGGAAGCTACAAATGTAGATTTGCAGTACATGGAGCTGGTAGCAAAGCTACAACAAGGTGAGATGCCACATAAAGTGGAAAATTATAAATTGGAAACTGATGGAATACTTCTGTACAAAAACAGAATTTATGTACCTAATGTCCAGGACTTGAATCATTTGATTTTGCGTGAAATGCATAATGTGCCTTATGCAGGGCACCCTAGATATCAAAAAATCGTGGCAGCAATCAAGAGCCATTACTTTTGTCCAGGTATGAAGAAAGAGATTTTTGAATACATCACCAGATGTATGGAGTGCCAGAAGGTTAAAGCTGAGCATAGGCACCCAACAAGGTTGTTGCAACCTTTACCCATTCCTGAGTGGAAGTGGGAAGTGGTGACAATGGATTTCATCACAGGATTGCCCAGAACAGGCAAGCAACATGATTCAATTATGGTGGTGGTGGACAAGCTTACGAAAGATGCCCATTTCATTCCATTAAAGACTACTCACAAGGAAACGGATGTTGTCGGTATCTTTGTGAAGGAAATAGCACGATTTCATGGAATTCCCAAGACAATTGTGTCTGACAAAGACCCGAAATTCACCTCAAATTTCTAGAAGGGGTTGTTCAAAGGATTCAGAACGAATCTAAACTTTAGCACAGCTTATCATCCTGAGTCTAATGGACAGATAGAGAGGGTGAACAAAGTAATAGAAGACACGCTAAGGATGTATGTGATGGACAAACCATCGAAATGGGAAGACTACCTGAACTTGGTAGAATTTTCCTACAATAATGGGTATCAAGCATCCTTGAAGATGAGCCCATTTGAAGCATTTTATGGCAGAAAGTGCAATACTCCAGTAAGTTGGGATAATCCAGTTGACAGGGAAGTAGTTGGGCCAGAGTTTCTCAAGGAAATGGAAGAACAAATGCTAAAAATTAAGTAGAAATTAAAGGCTGCCCAAGGCAGACAAAAAATTTATGTTGATAAGAACAAAATCCACAGAGAGTTTAAAGTGGGTGATCATGTTTTCCTGAAAGTAAAAGCCAATAGAATTTCTCTGAAGCTGGGAATCTGCGCCAAGTTGGCAGCCAGATTTTGTGGGCCATTTGAAATCCTAGAAAGGATTGGACCAGTTGCATATATGCTTGCATTACCTACATCCATGATTGTACATAATGTGTTTCATGTTTCATTTCTTAAGAAATATATACATGATGCTAATCATGTAATTGATTGGAATGTGATTTAGGTGGAGCAAAAAGGTGTCCTACAAGTGCATCCTGTGCGCATATTGGACCAGAAAAGAAAACAACTTCGGAATTGAGCCATAGGGCTTGTAAAGGTCTAGTGGCCTTGGTACGATCCTGAGGACATGACTTGGGAACATGAAGATGCTATGCAGGCAGAATACCCATATCTTTTTGAAGATTTTGGAAATCTTATTGAGGCTGTGTAAAAGCTGCACTGAGGACAGTGAAAAAATAAGGGGAGGGGTTGTAATATCCCCAAGGACGAGCCCTGTTGTAATCATGTTTAAGAATTTTAAATCATGTATTGTAGGATGGTGAGACAGATATTGATAAGATGGTAAGCTTGTGTGTTTATTAGGCTGGAGAGCCTAAGTGTTAAGGCCAGGGTGCTTGTTTTTGTATATGTAATAATGCAGAACATTAATAAAAAAATATAAACATCGTTGTGTGCAGACCGACCATGAAGAAAGAGTGATGGGGGACTAAGCTTCCACAAGATGGGTAAGGGAAAAGGGGTTGAAAGGTTGGAAAGAGAGGATAAGTGTTGAGCCTAGGGCTTAAGTCCTTGGGAATAATAATTTATTATTATTCCAAAAGCTATGTGAAATGTATGTTTTTATCCTAAGTTCCTGGAAGGGGGAACGTGTGCAAAAGGGAACGCATGTTGATGGAGCACATGCAGCCTCATGGGCGACATGTGTCAACCCAAGCACATGCAATTTAGCCCAAGAATTGAGCTGGGATGGGGGTTGGTTCTCCATTCTTGCGCCCGTTTGTCTGAATCGAAAAATTTGGGCACCTGAGTTATGTAAGCCTCAAGCAACTCTAAAACCTGAGACCTGTGATGTTTTCTTGAGAAACCGATACCATTGTGCCCTAACTGTTGAGTCGGTGTTTGACCTCTGCGTGAATTTCTTGTCACACATCCTGCAAACGAGTGTTACCTTAACCGTGTTGTGTCTTAGTGTCCTGTTGTTGTTTCCTGGTTCCACGCCCCATTTTCCTGTTGCTGATGTCACTCATGAGTTAACCGAAAGTTGTTGTTGTTGCTGTTATCCTAAACTTGCGGGAATTGAGTTGAAAACTGGTTGAAGAACCAGGTTTTCAGGCCCGTGGTAGAAGAGGCAAGTTGTCAGGCCTATGAGAAACTCTCTCTAGGTGAGGGAGTCTGTTGGGGAGTGGTTTTCTCCTAGAGAGAGTCCAGCACCAGCTACAGATCTCTAAGAATTCATGATCCAGCCTGTTGTTGAGGCCCAGAGGGGAGGTGAAGCATCAATGGACTGTGCTTGTGAAGGTGTATACTCCCGGGTGGAACAGGCATGTGGGGAATGAGATTCCATGAGTAGTGGGTGTAAGAAGGCTCCTGGGAAGGATCCTTCCGATTGTTCTGTGCAGTTTTCATGTAACCTCAGCCTAGTCTAGGATTCCCTTGCCTTGGGGGGATCTTAGTCCTAGCTCGAGGGTGACCCACTGTTGAGCCTGATGAGAAGCGTGGTCTAAGGCTGGGAGGTTCGTGGAAGGTCTGCAGGTGGTTGGTGGAGCTACTACCGTTTCAAAGATAAGTATATGCATGTGTTTAATTTCAATTAAAGTGCATGTCTATGATGCTTGCAATATTATCATGTATTCCGTTGCGATGATATTTACTGTTGATTCCATTAATTATGTATGTTAGTAGTAATTGTATGTTTACTCAGTTAACCATTTAACTTCATTTAAATGCATACTACATAAGTATGAGTGTTTCTGCATAGTAGCGTTGCCCGTCAAGTGGGTTTATGGTCGGGGACGTTACAAAAGTGAAGACACATTGCATCTAAAGTAACTTGATGGGGAGGATCTCGTCGATTTGGCTAACTTAGGGCCTAAATTCGTGTTACCATTGGTTGAGTTGTGGCGTGTGATTTATTCTTCTTTCTTACCACTATCCAACCTTCATTTACATTTGTTGAGGTACTTGTGATGCGTGTAATTCCTAGATTTTCTTGATCTAGAGCTTCTATTTTTTCTTCATCCAGTACCCCAACATCATGAGCTTGATTTTCCCAGCAAGCTGATGGTTGAGGAGAAGAGTGGACTTGAGGTCCCTCATCTGAAACCTTAGGGGAAGATGCCTCTTTCTTCGACTTCTAATTAGATTCTAGACTCGTGACTAACGATAATGAAGTTGGTTGAGGAGGAAGATCTGGCTGAGACGTCTCTTCGCTGGCTTGAGGGGGCTTCGAGATAAATTGATGGTCTTCATTTGATCCCACCCACCAAGGGGATTTTCAATTATTTTTTTTATTCTTGGGCTCTTTAGGACAATGGGTTGCAAGATGTCTCATTTCAAAACAAGATCTACAACGCAAGGAAACTCTCTCATAGTCTAGTTTCGAAGACCAAGAATATTGTTTACTAGTAAGAATAACTCCATCTAGGGATCCTTTATTGAAGTCCATTTCCACACAGATACGGGAAAAATTGGAGATGATGTGCCTTGATGTTTCATGAATTTCATAGTGGAACTTTCCCAACACCGAACCAATGGCTTCAAGCAAAGGTAAACCCCAAAAATGAAATAGAAGGTTGGGAAGCTTCACCCAAATAGGAGATGAGGAGAGAATGTCAGTAGTTAGATTGAAAGAAGGAGTCCAGGGTTTCATGCACAAACTTGAGTTGCCCCAAAACCACGGACCTGACTTGAGAATCAGATCATGATCTTCCTCAATGTCGAACTTAACAATGAAGAATCCTTTAGCACAAGGATGCATGAAATCTTACTACTGCATAATAGGAATCTAGGTAGTCGAGATTCAACTATTGAGATCAGCTAACTTTGGCCAAAAACCATTGAAACGACAGACCAAACTCATGGATTTGTCGTATTCTTCCTCCTCCTCAATATCTTGACCCATGGGAATGACCAAGGGAGGGGATTCCTGAACCAGGAGAGACGAAGAAGAAAGAGTAGAGCTTTGATGAACAACCTCATAGAAAGAGGCCCTAGACTTCAAAACAGAAACTGGTCTGGACACCAAGCAGGAGGGAAATGCCCCATTGCCTGGGGCACCTGCAGAGAGGGACATGCTTGTGGCCATTGTAGGCGAAAAAGTATGAAACGGGTTGCAAGCTCGACTTGCGCAGAGGCCGTGAGCGGCCAGGGTTAAACCCTAGTCGCCATGCACTAGGGGAAGAGCAGCACCATTGAGATAGTTTTTACAATAGTCCCAAGTTAACACATAGACCAACATATTATCCAAAAGCTCTACATAACTAGTCAATATTATCGTATTTTCCACTTCTTTAAGAACATTAGTAATTAATGCATCATCATCAACATAACATTATTATCTCATAAATATATCCACATGTTATTTCATGTGTCCATATTATCAATTAATGATTACACATGTCACATGTGCATGTACTCATGCACACCAATGTTTTTTTTTAAGCAAAATTTCTCCAATTTGGCTAAATTTCAATTTTTTGGAAGAAAATTAGGCTAAATATTTTCATATTTTCATTAAAAATAAAAAGGTTGTAGCCTAGTTTATGATTATAGTTATGCACACACTTATATTTTTCGCCTAAATATAAACATTTTCCATGAACACATAATAGTTTTTCTTAATATTTTTTTCAAATCATTGATTATGCATCCCAATCTTTTGGGAATATTCACTACATATGGATGATTAATTAATAGCAACTACTCTTGGGGAAACCATGAATTTTCAATTGAAATCGTGTAAATTCATGTAGGAAAAAAAAATATTTCTAATAATTTACTTCTATTATTTTCTTCACGTCTTTCAACATGTAGGTAGCATATCATGTTGTATATTAGTGCGTGGAATTTTTTCCATGTATTTCTAAAGATATTTTCCATTGCCATTTATTTTTGTTGTTAGTTCCCTCTAATTGATATGAATTTTTTTTCTCTAAATATTCTATTATGAGATTTTTTTTGCTAATGATTTTCAATGATGCACATGTGACACTAATGGAATAATGTTATTACCAAATTTTAAAGGTAGTAACAATAAATCAATTGGTTATCGCCTAAGATAAATGATATTTTTTTTTTACAAATATGGTTTGATCGCCAAATGGTTTGATAAGTTGTGGCTTATATGGTTTGAAAAAAACAAATGATGCACACCTCTCTTTACAGAGATAGACTATATAACTTCATCAAATTCCAAGTCAACAATGACACAAATAATCCAATTAATCAAGGATAAACATCCTAGCCATATGCAAAACCAAGCCAGGTATAAAGGGGCACTACAACCACTGTCTAGACACACAAGGTATGGTTGGAGATGGAACATCCCCAACAACTTTTTGAATATTGGCATGGGAATCCTTTTATAATTGTTGATGTTTTGGTAGCTGCGAAAGGAAATTTCCTCTAGAAGACCTTTCTTAGATGAAGAGAATATTCCTTAAGTCCAGGAAGACCGTTAAACAACAAGAAGAATACCCAAAAGAGAAGTTGTCCCACACAGAAAAGAATAAAGTAAAAATAAAATTCCCAAAGAGAAATTCGGCCCAGGCAGTTGACTTGAAGACTATAAATAAGGAGGACGTCTAGCTCATTTAAACACACTCACAACACAATCTCTCACTAAGGAAAAGGTGTGCAATTCTAAGGAGGAAGAGGAGACACAGAGCTGGGGTTTTGGTTATTCTTGGTTGCTACTTTATCTTGTGTGCTATCTCTCTAAGGAGGTGTGCTCTTCTTCTATTGTGTTGTTGTTGCAGCTGTGAGAACTAGAGGTGCACTAGCCTAGTGCTAAGGTTTATATCTTATCTATGGATCTTTAGAGTTGGTGAATGGTTGGAATTTTTGAACTGAATCTATCTAAGAAAGGTTAGCTTGGTTTTTCCCCCATTTTGGGTTTTCCCAGGATAAATATCTTGTGTTATTTTGTCTCTTGTTTATGCTACTACTGCTCAGTACATGATATATATATGTTAATGGTAACGAAGTAAAATAAAATTGGTAACTCTAATGCCCTGTAAATAAGGAAAATATAACATGGTATCAGAGTTGGTTACCTTCAGAACAGTTTGACCACTAGAAGGAAGATCATTGCAGTAGTACCTTACAACTGCAATACTTTTTCAAGCTAGTTGAGCACTATCGCAAGGTCGTTGGGGATAATTCTTTCATAAAGCAGTGCACCCTACCCTAGCACACCCCCTGAAACCCTCAGTGTGTAGTTTGGTGAAGTTTGAAAAATCAAGGTTTTTCAGTGCTAGGGTTTCCACCAGCGAAAAATGTCAACCAACGTGAGAGTTGGAGATAGATTGGATGGAGTAGATAAGTTCGGATCTTGGAAGCAAAGATTTTTCCTCATTCTACAAGAGAATGAGTTCTTGGATCATATCAAGCATATGCTTCCAGAACCATAGGAAGAATATGCCAATGCAAAGTTCGGGAAGAATGAGGTCAAGGCTAAGAGAATCTTGATAGACTCAATAAAGGATCATTTGATACCTAATGTATCATAATTTAAGACACCAAAGGAAATTTTTGATTCCCTAACAATACTTTATGAAAGTTAGAATACTAGTCGAAAGCTTATTATAAGGCATCAACTCAGAAACGTGACAATGAACAAGTCAAAAATAGTAGCCAACTATTTCATGAGGATCTCGCAGATTAAGGACCATTTAGAATCCATTGGAGATCCAGTAGAAGACATTGAACTCATGACTACTACACTCCTCTTGGGATCCATTTTTTCAAGGGATTTTCACCAGAAGCAAATTTCCCAAATTCAACAAGCTATGGGTAGGTTGCACCTAAGAGGAATCCAGGTTGATATCCAAATCACAGAAGACTAATGATGATGAAAATCAAGAACTTGTTTCCCAAGTGAATAAGAGAACGGAAAGGGAAGGAGGCATCCCAAAGAAGTATAAGAAACCATGTCATAGGAAGGATGTGTCAAACATTAGATGCTACACCTGCAAGAAGATAAGACATTATGCCCCACAATTCCCTCATAAACATGAAAAGGGAAAGAAGAAGAAGCACCATGCACATACAGTAGAAGTTGAAGAGAACAAGTCAAAGGATGAAGACTTTGTATTTGTTTCAGCACTCACAGGAACCATCACTCAAGGGAGTGACACTTGTCTCATAGATAGCGATGCTTCGAATCACATGACTGGATCCAAAAATTCTCTTTCAAATATGAAAAAAAAGGGATCATTCCTTCAAGTGGAGCTTGGGGATGATTCCAAGCATGCAATCAAAGGTGTTGGAGAAGCCTCTCTACAAATTGACTCAAGTAACCATATTTTAATTAAAGATATTTTGTTTGTACATAACTTAAAGAATAATTTACTTTATATCTCTACTTTAGAGGATAAAGGCTTTAGGGTAGCTTTTGTGGATGGCCAAGTTATTCTATGGCCCAAGAGTTTAAGCATTGATAAAGCTATCGTGATTGGTGTCCGAGAGGGAGGACTATATAAATTGAAGGGACACCAAGAACAATCCCTTGTACACAACAATGTTATATCAAGTGAGCTATGGCACTGAATACTTTCCCACATAGACTATAGAGCACTACCGATATTGGGCAATATGGTTACAGGTCTACCTGACATTCAGGTAGAACGTGATGGAGTATGCAAAGGTTGTGCACTTGGAAAGAATGTCAAGGGAATCTTTACTATCAGTGACAACATGTCCAAGGATATCTTGGAAATCATACACTCTAATTTGGAGGACAGATGGTGGTGCCATCCTTAGGAAACTTTGTATACTATGTCTTATTCATAGATGACTATTATCAAAATACATGGATCTACTTTTTGAAAACAAAAGATGACATCTTCAACAAGTTTCGGGAATTCAAGGCTTTAGTTGAAAATCTCCCTGAAAGGATGATTAAAGTCTTGAGATCTGATAATGGAAGTGAGTACACCTCAAAGGAGTTTAAATACTTTTGCAGAGACGCATGGATTAAGAGGGAGCTAACAACTCCCTACAACCCCCAACAGAATGGGGTTGCAGAAAGAAATAATAGATCCATTGTAGAAGCAAAGAAAGTGATGATCCATGACCAGGGTATACCCATGAACTTATGGGTAGAAGCTTCTAGTATAGTTATGTATGTCCAAAATAGAAGTCCTCGCAAGATATTGAGGAACAAGACACCTGAAGAGGTGTTCATTGGAAAGAAACAAGAAATCAGTCACTTGAGGATTTTTGGTTGTCCAGTATTTCAAAGGAGGAAAGAATGAAGCTGGAACCTTTAGGAAAGAAGGGAACATTCATTGGATACAATGAGACTTCAAAGGCTTACAAAATATACATTCTCAGGAAGAAGCAAATTGAGATCTGTCATGATGTAACATTTGATGAAGACAAAGCCTTCATAAGATCAAGGGAGTCTCACATGGATGAGGACTGGGAGGAGAAAGAGGCTCCAAGGGAAGCAGTCATGGAAGACTCTACACCAGAGGAATCCATTCCAAAAGTTTAGAATGAGATGGTAGAGTCAAAGACACTTGTAGATCCACCCAAATAAGTTGTAGTCAGCAGAAAGAAACCAACTTGGCTCAGAAACACCTTGCAGGAAGTTGAAGGACATGCATCTCCCAAAGGCTCTTTTAGAGAGAGAAAGAGACCACATAATTTTTCCAGTTATGTGGCACTGATGAGAAACATCATTGATTTATAGCCTTCCACCTTTGAAGAAGTTGTTGAGAGGTAGGAATGGAAGGATACCATAATGGAGGAGTATCAGTCCATCATAGAGAATGATGTGTGGGAGGTGGTTCTGAGACTAGAAGAGAAGTCAGTAGTGACTTCCAAATGGATCTACAAGATCAATCATGTTGCAGATGACAACATAGAGAAGAATAAGACAAGATTTGTGGCTAGAGGATTCTCCTAGAGAGAGGGAGAAGAATATGATGAGACATTTGCTCCTGTAGAAAATTACACTTCCATCATATCGATTATTGAGATTGCTTCTGCAATGGGATGGAAATTACACCAGATGGATGTCAAGAATGCTTTCTTGAATGGTGTAATAGAGGAAGAAGTGTACATAGAGCATCCACAAGGTTTTGTGATCCATAGGAAAGAGTCCCATGTTTGCATATTGAAGAAGGCCTTGTACAGATTGAAGAAGGCACCCAGGGCATGGTATGTCAGGATAGATAGCTACCTGATGAGATTGGTATTTACCAAGAGTGATGTGGATCCAAACCTTTACTATAAGTTTGAGAATGGATGTTCGATGATCTTGGTTCTATATGTGGATGACCTGTTTCTGACAAGAGATGAGAAGATCATAGTTGGGTGCAAGAGAGAGCTCACTTTAGAGTTTAAGATGAAGGATCTAGGTCTGATGCATTACTTCTTTGGATTGGATGTGTGGCAGAGATCAGATGAGATTTTCCTTAGCCGAGGAAAATATATTGTTGAGATCCTGTAGAGATTTGGGATGATGGATTGCAAGTCCATGGCCACACCCATGATGATAAATCTGAAGTGTCTAAGTGATTCGTCTTCAGATTTGGTGGATCCCACAATGTACAAACAACTAATTGGATCCTTTATGTACCTGGTTAACACTAGGTTGAACATATGTTTTGTAGTGAATGCTTTGATTCATTACATGGTTGAACCTAGACATGTACGTTGGATGGAAAAAAAAACATATGTTAAGGTACTTGCATGGTACTATTGGATATGGATTGAGATATGTCTCGGGTGGAGATGTGAAGTTGCAGGGATATACAGACTCTGACTGGTGATTAAGGCATTTTTACCCTATGATTGTGGGTCATAATCATAGCCGAGCAAGACCAAGTGAAAGAGATAATTGTCTCCCCACAATGACAAACACACAAAAATCAAAGAAAATAACTACTTTATTTAGGAGAAGGTAGGGATAGAGAGGAGAAAATAAGGTGTACCTTGTTCTCCCATTTGATGTTGATCCTTTCTCCAATTCTCCGAAGAGCTCCCGATCTTTCGATGGAATTAACCTGCAAGATAGATACAAAACTAGGGTTGCGACGAAAGTAGTTATACGATCATAAACATGTGCATATAATATGTCAAATGCAAGTAAGCATACATATAAATGTACAATGAAGAAAAATTTGGGGGAAAAAAACTATTTTATTACCAACAAGTGGAAAAGGTAAGTTACAACCTTGTCCCTCCTGAGGCACCCTCTTGAAGCCAATTGTCTAGGTTCCTCAAGGAATCTTCAAGCATCAACTCAACCAATAAAGACTTCTCTCAATGACTCATATAGGGATAAAAAGACACCATATAGTCATGTAAAGGAGAAAGAAGTTCTGGAAAAAGAGTTTCCAAATTAAAGGGGATGTTGCTCAAAGAATATAGGGAAATGAGGCTTTCTTGATGCTGGCAGCATAACTTTGAACTAATGGACTTGTCCTCTCCTTAGCCCTCAATGATTGTTTTATATATTCCCAAAGAGGTTTTGGGAGTTGGATTCCGTTGTGTATGGGCAAGGTTCATTGGGAAAAGAGCCCAACGAAAAAACCCTCTCGAAAACATGAAATTATTTTACTTTTCACCAAAAATAAGGGCATCCGTGGGTTGTAGTGAGGAAAGGCATGGATTTCCACATGTTGCACTAGGGAAACCTGCAGATATGTTCTTAAAGCGTGTTTTTTAGATGATTTTGGAGGTGACTTTTGGGGAAAAGTCTAACAAGCATTGAGAAAGGGTTAGGCCATGGCACAAAAGCATGAGTGTGTCATTTTGTGCTATAACAGATGTCCCCTAATGTGTGAGGTCAGCAGGGAAAAATGATGGCCGAAATGCATTATGAACTCTGAGAGGTGAGGATGCATCAAATTATCCACGGAGGTTCCCAAACAACTGATTCAAAAATCAATAACCGTCAACAAAGATCAAGAAAGATTTTTGTTTCCCAAGTCGGGTATACCCATGCTCAAGAGTGATAAAGTATGGCCACCAAAGAAAATGCATTGTGGATCCATGGTACATATGAAAGTATGACTAATGTCCATGGCCACAAAAAATACATAGTGGATCCATGTGATAAATATGAATTATAAAGCATGGCCACAAAAAATACACAGTGGATCCATGTCAAAGAAGATCATAGCCACGAAGAGATACACAGTGGAGCTATGTCTCAAAATCAAGAACATAGGATATTTGGAACAAAGAATGAACATGTTTCTCCTCTGCAAGTACCAATGTCCGTGAGGTGGCACCATATGAGTTGAGAAGGAGCACAAAAGAAGTGGTGCTCATACTTCACCTGAAGTCTTCACAACGATCTGTCGTGGTACAAGTCTACACTATGTGAATAGATGAGTCGAGGTCGAACACAGTGATACATCGCTTGATTACCAGTCATTGATGTATATCATTAAAAAATGTGAGACAACCCACCGATAATGATGATGGGAGTCAAGGTACCATGGTACTATTTAACAAGTGTGAATAAATGAAGTGGCATCGAACACCTGGTAGAAACTATCAAGCAAGGGACATTGATGTATTCTCACTGTCAATAGTGAGGGAACCTCCCACTGATGAATAGAAGACCCAAGGTACCAAACATATCTCTAGATCCCTCTCCTAGAGAAAGATATGTCAAATTCAATGGGAGGGAACCTGCTGGAAGGAAGGCATTAAGGCATCCTCCATCATCTAGAGCGAGGAGTGGCGAAAGTCAAAATATTTGGAAGAGATCGGATGAAGATATTGATACTTGTGATGATGAGACTCAACTTGCAAGGTAAAAGGATAACTGCAGAATGGCCGACACAGGTTGAAAACTTTCCCTTGAACATAAGCATGACACATTATGTGACTCAAGAAGCATGACCATAAGCTGGGATACATTTTTGATACATGAGGCATCAACAAATGCTCCATATAGTTGGAAGAATAACCAACCAGAGGAGAAAAAACTCAAAGTGAGAAAAAGTCTCTTAAAGCCATACTAACCCAAAATAAATGAGATATTGACTCAAGATTGTTCTTTGTTCAAGGGAGACAAGACTGTTGCCAAAAAAAGAGATTGATGTTTTCCCATTATTTTTGGTTTTTTATTTTTTTTTCTTTTTCATGATATAGAAACCTGAAAAAGAATAAAAGAATGTTTTTATACAGTGGAGGAAACAAGTGTCGTGGGCAAGAAAACTAGTTCCAGAGCGCAAGGAACATACCTATGATCAATGCAAGGAAGCATGTGCAGGATAAGGACACTCAAGGGATGTTTTCTCAAGGGATAAGGTATCGATTTGCAAAGGCATAAAATGAAAGGTTGGGAATTGATAGGAATGCATAGGAAAGTGGTTCAACAAGAGCATGCTAAAGTTGGAATTAGGCCTAAAAGTGTGAGCAGTGAATATGCAAATGCAGTTACGACTCAACTTTAGAAAGTACAACTCTCCATAATGGTATTTTTCGTAAGTTTAGTCTCTAGGGCCCAAAAAAGAATAAAATCATACCAAAGATAACTCTTTTGGTCACTGGGGCTAGAGTATTCCTTTTTTGTACATATTCTAGTCGGTCTGGAAAAGGGTTAAACTTATATCGAAATGATTCCTCTTCAAAACCTTTTTAACAAGTGTGACAGAGACAAGATCACTTGACTATATTTTCAATTTTAAGAAGTCTGAAAAGAGCTTAACTATGGACTCCCTCATCCTTTTTCATAAAGTTACTCCCATAAGCCCAAAAAAGTATAAAACATAACTTGGGAGAACTCTTCTAGCCCGTAGACTAGAGTATCCCTTTTTCGTAGGTAGTCTTTCCCAGTCCAAAAAAGGGGTAAACTTGTTTTGGATGGACGTTCCTTCAGATCCATTTAACAAGTGTGCAAGGAACAACGTCACTCGAAAATGTTTTCAATTTTAAGAAGTCTGAAAAGAGCTTAACTATGGACTCCATAAGATACAGGTCTCGCGGGAAAAAGGCCAGAATGAGAGAGAGTAAGAAGCATGAAGTTCAAATGCAAACTCATGGTGGGACTAAACTAGGACCCTCAATCCTAAAGACAAACTTGCGGCATGAGCGCTAGAATGCAAAAGGATTCTATACTAGATCACCCATGGAAGGTAGGCTCTACCATCAATCGAACCATGTTTTAAGAAGAGAGAAAGGTTTCATCGCTTGTTAATGGGGTTGACCCTAGGTTTAAATGGTAAAGGTAACTGATAATTCAAAGTTTGAGTGGAAATGCACCCTAACCTAAATTCCAGTTAAAAACACATTACCTACCCAGAGTCTTCTAAAATACTCA